>JBBMKA010005422.1:0-11557 GCA_037833695.1 Sechiopsis laciniata | reverse complement strand
TTTATTGCTCTCTAAAACTCTCTACACACTTTTCTCTTCATTCTCTACGAATGCTCTCACTTTCACTCTACATTTGTCTCTACAATTCACAATGAAGGAACACTCTATTTATAGTCTATTACAAACTTGGTCTCCAAGTTCTTACAAAAAATGCTTCCCACTAATTCCTAAATTAAGGATCCTAAATTGACAACCCATTAACTCCTTAATTGTCTACCCACTAATTTCCTCTATAACTTTTCATCTCGCACTGCTTCCTCATTTGTCGAAGATGCACCTCATTTGTCGCATCGTACAGTTCTTGCAAACTCTGCATTCTGGGTTGTTGCGGTTCTTCTTCTTCTTCAGTTGTTTCAGACTCTCTTGGCATACTCGTTGATGCAACGACTAGTAATTCTCCAACTTCGATGTTGACTTACATCAAATTGTTCCAGTCTTATTCGCTTTCTTCATTTAATCACACATCGCAACTCACCATCACCTTCTTGTTTATTGGGTCAAGTAGCTTGTACCATTTTGTTCTTTCATCATAGCCAATAAACACATATTTGTTGCTCTTATCTTCGAGCTTCGTTCTTCACTGATCAGGTACGTGTGCCTAAACCACACTACCAAACACTCTAAGATGCGAAACTGTCGGCTTTTGTCTGCTCTATGCCTCTTGCGGTGTTTTATCATCTAGTTTCGCATGTGGACATCGATTTTGTACATAAACTGCGCACTGCACTGCTTCTGCCCAAAATTCCTTTGGCATCCTTTTGCTCTTCAACATTGCTCGAACCATATCAAGAATGGTTCTATTTTTACTCTCGGACACACCATTATGTTGAAGAGTGTATACTGCGGTTAAAAATCGCCTTATGCCTTGCTCATCGCAATACTTTCTAGACGCACAGCTTTGATCATAGTCCATCTCTAATAGCCCGTGCACCATATTCTCCACCTCTGTCAGATCGTACAACTTTAAATCTGTCTACCAGTTTTCTTTTCCATCCTCACTTAAATCTTCTGAACGCCTTAAATGCCTCTGATTTTTCTTTCAAAAAATAAACCCAAGTTTTCTGTGAGAAATCCTCAATAAAAGTAATGAAATGCCTTTTACCGCTGAACGATGTAGGGGTAATTGGTTCGCATATATCCGTATGAATCATCTCGAGCGGTTGCTTCGCTCGATATTCCACTTTCTTCTGAAACGAGGTTCTCGCATGCTTGCTGAGCACGCATTCTTCACAAAACTTTCCATCATAGTCCATCTCTGGTAGCCCGTGCACCATATTCTTCATCACAAACTCTTTTAGTCCACCATGATGTAGATGACCAAAACGAAGATGCCACAACGTTGCTTTATCTTCTACATCCACTCGCAAACATTTTTATCGTACACTTCTCAAATTCAATTTATACATGCGGTTTCTTCCCATCTCAACTTGAGCGTCTAAACGCTCTTCCTTGTCCCTCAAATGTAATAACCGGTCTTTCAAAAATATAGAATAACCCTTCTCTGTGAGTTGCCCTAAACTCAAAATATTTGTTTTGAGATCTGGTACATAATAAACATCCTAGATTAACCCTGTCAAGCCATCATTCTACACAAAAGAAATCTTACCTTTCCCTTGTACCTTTACTTTTGACTCATTGCCAGAAGAAACATGACAATCTTCAATTTTTCGCATCTCTTTGAATAAATGCACATGTCTGCACATATGGTTGCTTGCCCCTGAGTCGAGATACCACACAGTATCATTATTGTCGCTTCCTTCTTTACGCGCTATCAAAAGAACACCTTCATTCGCATTGTTTTCTACTGCTAAGTTGCTTGTTTCTTCAACCCTTTTATCCACACAACAATCTTTCAAAAAATGTTCTTCTTCACCACAATTGTAGCATTTGCCGAAATAACAATCACTCGCATAGTGACCATACATGTGACACTTGTAGCATTTAATATTAGACTGATTCGATCTACCGCCTCTTCTTGGACCGCGTTCTCTTTCGCTCCAATTCGCTTGACTCGTATGTTCCTTCTCCGCATCATAACTGTCGCTTTGACTACTGCAACCATATCCATGATCTCCACGACCACGACCTCTACTTTAAAATTATTTAGAATAGAGTACCTCTTCATCTTCGATTGACGCCTTAGTTTGAAGCACTTGCTCTAGCATTTCCTCTTTCTTCGTATTCTTGCGTTGCTCGTGTGCCTCAAGAGAACCAGCAAGCTCGTTGTTCGCAAGATTCACACGTGTCTTTTTAATTAGTATTTTAATGGAATAAATAATGGTATGAAGGAACTCAAGCTTCGCCTAAGCGAACGTCACTTCAACAATGACTAAGTGTGCGAGTCTCTACAAACCCTCAAGTATACGAGGTCAAATTGTAGCAAATTTTAATCAGTAAATACACGTCATTCTCCTCAGGGATTTCTTTTCTGCGTTTTGTATTCGTTTTCGCACAGGAGTTAGAAAGTAACAAAGTTATAGGTGAATAGATTTTTGAATTGATTTGTATAACAAATTTTAGCGAAGTACGAATAGTTATGAGATTATCGGAGGAAATTAGGGTTTTCGGGTACTTCGCTTAAACGAAGGGGATAGCGAGAGTAAACATCCAAGGGTTCCCTAAACTTTCTCAAGTTCTGGTAGCTGGCTCTCTCGAGCTCCTAGTTTAGTTTTCTCAAACTCAACTACTGTTAAAACATCTTATGACATTAGGCGAATCTTATCTCTAAGTGCTCTTTGATTACTAAGCGAAGCTTAATCGTCATAATGACATACATGCAATTTCGCTCACTCTTTTCTCTTGAAATAGGGTAGAGGCAAATATACTGCTTATCAACGGTATATGATTTAAATAAGATCAGCATGCATAAAAAGTTCTTATTCGTTACCCCTTTCGCCCCAACGAAATCTCCTACTTCCCCATAATCCTCCGATTACAGATTTAGCTACTCAAATTTGTCGAAACTTTAAAAACAACAGAAAATATAACAGCTATGCTTGATTGAAAAAAATGTGAGAAAGTAGAGTGAACAAATTAAAGTAAATTAAAAACAAGGGATAGAAGAACGCCTGAAACTTCAATAAATGTGGAACTCCGGTGAACTCCGGCTACAAAAACAGTCTTCCAACACAACAAACTATGCTAAGGAAATTACAACACTCGATACTCAACTATCTAAACTAAACTAAAGCCTGGCGAAATTGAAAAGTAAGTTTTTGGTCGGAATTGGAGAGAAAACTACTGTGAAATCAAGGACTCAAGAAAAAATGAACTCCTTGCTCTGAAGAGACGTTCACCTTTTATAGACCTCCCGACAAGTTCTGCGAAATCCTTCTCCACGATCACTGCTCTAAAGACAGCTGCGATGCTCTGGCCCTCTTCTGCTCCATGATTTGTTTTGTCGCGAGGTCAGAGCCGACAAGTACGAACAGCTGTGATTTACTCTTATAGCATCTGATTTTTGCCACGTGCCCCTTTGAATACAATAAATATCCCTTCGCTTTGCTTCTTTATCCCAATGCTCCGATTCTGCGAAAGGGTGGTACATGCTTTGGGCTGCTTGTTGGGTCTGGCCTTCGCATTGGCAAATTTTCCATGCTGTGAATTTTGCTTCGCTCCATCAAGTTCGTTGAAGACAAATAAGAAAATATCAATTCTTTTTAACTCACAAATTTGAACACATTCAGGCATATTTCGCTACAGCGAACCTTTAAAATGTATCATAATCAGAAAACTAAAGGATGTTTCGTTAAAGCACAACTTTTGGTATGATGGGGTGAAATTCCGTTTACATTAATTAAATATTAGCACATTCTTATAAAGATATATTCTTTTAAGCTACTTTAACTCTCAATTCTTGAGAGTTATCACTCGTCAACACTGAGCATCGCAAGGTCTTTTGACTCCTCTATTGCGCACACCACATTTTTAAAATTATCCGTCAACGATCTCAAAATCTTTTTCACAACTCGCGCATCTGTTAGCTTTTCGCCATTGCGATTGAGTTGATTCACCATTTTCTACACACTCGTGATGTAGTTAGATACGCTTTCTGACTCCTTCAACTTTATGCTCTCCAACTTGCCGCAAAGAGGTTGGAGACGCACTTGCTTCACTCGGTTGGCTCCTTTGAACACTTTCTCTAAAGTGTCCCACATTTTTTTTGAAGTAGTTGCACTCGCAATCTTTTCGAAGCTCGATTCGTCAACTTCACGGAACAGCATGTACAATGTTGTTTTATCTTTTGAACGCATCTCTTTCAACGCTTTGGTTTAAGCCGCCGTATAATCCGAGGTATCCTCTAGTTCTACAAAGCCTTTTTTGACCATTTCCCATGCATCATGAGATCCAAGAAGCGCTTTCATCTGGATACTCCAATTCTCATAATTCACCTTCGTCAATCATGGCAGCGGCCTTTGACTCGTCACGTTTGCCATCAGCTCTGATACCAATTTGAAAAAACTAAAATCGCAAATAAAACAATAAAATACAAATTTCTTTATAACACTTTCTTTTATTGCTCTCTAAAACACTCTACACACTTTTCTCTTCATTCTCTACGAATACTCTCAGTTTTGCTCTACATTTGTCTCTACAATTCACAATGAATGAACACTCTATTTATAGCCTATTACAAACTTGGTCTCCAAGTTCTTACAAAAAATGCTTCCCACTAATTCCTAAATTAAGGATCCTAAATTGACAACCCATTAATTCCTTAATTGTCTACCTACTAATATCCTCAATAACAATTATTCCAAATACATTAAATTATATTTAAGTTTATTTCAACATCTTTTAAGAAAAAACAGAACATACCTAAGAAATTAAATAAAATGGAGCATTCGTTGTGAAGGCATGGTCAAAGAAGAACAATCCGTCGTGATATGGAGTTTTGGATGAATCGACAATTACTGTTCAGAAAAGATTGATTTTCTCTTCGTAGGCGCAAACAAAGATCAATTAGTTGAGGGGCAACCCTCACTTCACTGGAGAAGAATGTGTTGTAACTTTATTTAATTTTTTAGGCTCGGTTTGATAATCATTTATTTTTTATTTATGAAATTTAAGCTTATTTTTATTGAAGTTTCCTACCATGTGCTCAATTTTTCCTAATCCATATTTTCTTGAAAAAATAGGTAGATGCTAACCAAATTTCAAAAATAAAAATAATTTTTTGGAAGCTACTTTTTATTGTTTCCAAATTTTGTTTTGGTTTCTTAAAATATAGGTAAGATATAAATATTCAAGTAAGAAAAAACCTATGATAAGGTAGTTGTTATAGACTTAAATTTCAAAAAACCAAAAATTAAAAACAAAATAGTTATCCATGGAGGCCTTAGGTGTCCTCTGTTAAAAAAAAAATTTTTAAAAAAATAAAAATAACATACAGAGCTTGTGGGAGGGGGAGGAGTGAAACAAAGACGAGTAATTTTATTTAATCTTTTATTAATATATCTTTGCCATTTTTTTATAACTAAAAAGATTATAAAGTTGTAAGGTGTCTTTTAGATTTCTATTTTAATTATTTTTTTAGAAATAAAATACATGCAAGCATCTAATAATTACATCATCAATCTATTGAACTTTAAAATTAATTTAATTATTATCTTAGTGTGCATTCGGTTATCCATATATCAAGGACTTTAATAGAGTATTATTGAAACATCAAAATATAAGTGTCTGATTTTAAAATTTAGGGATTAAAATGAAACTACAACTTAAAGGTAGAGACTAAAAAACATCTTCCATTTTTTATCTTATGATAAAAAAATTTGAATATTTTATTTGTTTGAATGTATGAAGAGAAAGTGAATTGGGCCGATTAGGTTTCAAATAAGTTAAAAAGAGGTTAGAGTGAAAATCATTTGAAGTGAAACATATAATTGAACAATAATTTATTAGACAAGTTAAATCTAAAAAATAATTTTTTTTTAAAAAAAAGTCTAAAAAATGATTATAAAATATAGTCAATTTAAGAAAAATAAATAAATAAATATAATCATTGATATAAGAGTATTGTCATATACTTTCTTGTAATACTTGTATTAATGAGTATTTATAATACATGATATTGATATTATTAAATATTTATAATATAGTATTACAAAAATATTAATAATTATGAATACAAATATTAGGTGAATAGATTGTAATCATTAATAATTATAAGCATCCTAAAAAATAGTTAAGTTACAAATCCGTCCCTATAATTTAAAGAAAATTATAATATAATGTTAATGATTTTAAAAGTTAAAATTTAGTAATTTAATAAATAATTTGATAGTTTATGCATTAATAATTAGCAAGTGATAATGAATAATGTAATAATTTATGTTATATTAATAGCGTGTGCTAAAATTGTTGATTGAATAAAAATTGAATTCTCAATTCTAAAAGAAGTTGATTAAATTGTCTAACTTTTACTGAATGAGTGAGTGGCGTAAAGATTTTATTGTTTGGTTGTAAACCAGTTCAACACGAGCGTAACAGTTGGATTCGAGAATCGGTATTTGTCCCCCTTCTCCCGATATATAATAAATAAATAAAAATTGTCTAACTTTCAATCCATTTTTATCTAAACAACTCCTTTAACCCATATCATCAACAAAATACAAAAATATATCTCACGAATATTTGGATAGCTAACAAAATTCCACCTCATCAATAATGTAGATTTGTTAATAATTACGAGCAACAAAGATTATTTATAGAAATTTATTAATTATAAAACTAAATCTAACTTTTAAAACCCCTATTTTATAAAAAGTAAAAGAAAATAAATTATAGTCAATAGTGATGATTACAAGAAAAATGGTATTTTTTTTCTTTGAAGGAAGGCTACCAAGTCACAAATTTCATATTTGGTTTTCTCTACTGTACACCCAATTGATTTTTCTCATGAAGAAGATTTGATTATGAAAATGTTCTTAGGATGGATTTCACAATTGAAAATACAAGAAATGGAGAGGTCTACAATGGTAGCCTATTTCATCATATCTTACCAACCCACTCAATTTAAACTTAAGGTTGAAGTCCACCCAACAACTTGTGGTTTTAAGAAATTTCCATGTGTTATTTTGGGCTGAATTTGTGATTTACAACTTTCAAATAATAGAAACCTGTAGAATGGCTTAAAAGTTTTTCATCATGTTCCATCATTGCTATTTCTCTGTTTTTGCCTTTATTGATATATATATGTTTTTTAAATTCATTTGTCAAGAAAAAAAATAATCATATTCTAAAAAGTCAAAACACATTCCTTTCAAATTTTGTTTAAAAATGGGTATTTTTCTGATGGACCAAAAACTCATGGTAAATCATTTATATATTAGATTTGTATAACTTTTTTTCTTATATGAGTGTGAAAATTCAAACTTAAAACTTCTTGGTTCTTTATTATACAAGATGTGACTAGAGTTCTACTTTTGTTGTCTTAGATTTATATAATCTGATTTTAAAATTAACGAATTAAGTCTTTTTTTTTGTAATTTTATTATTATTATTTTTAGAACAGCCATTAAATTTAAGAGGATTTGAATTCTTAATTTCTTGTTACATATATTTTTGGTTCAACAAATATGTTTTTAGTTGTTGAGTTATATGCATATATTGACTAAAATGCTAAGTTTGTTGAATATTGCACCTTATAAAATTGAGAAGTCATTACAACTAAAAAAAATGATTTGATAGAAATTCATGTAACTACAGAAAATCCCAAATAAGTATTTGGTCGATAAGATCTCACAATTTTTATAGAAATGTGGACTGTAATCTAATTAAATTTACTAAGTATTGAACCTTATTTTCACTTCTTGCCAAATAGTCAAGTACCAATTTTTTTTTTTTTTTTTTTTTTTTAACAGTACCTAGTTTTCAATTTTAATTCTATGTGTTTACTAATATAAACGATCGACATCATGATCTTAAATAGGCATTCATTGAAGTCTCTATATCTACCTTAGTAATAATGCTATTAAAGTTTCACTTTACCAAACCTTTTCATTTAATGTAATGTAGTTGAAACCATATGCATTTATAATTATTTCAATACATATGGTATAGTTTGCATAATTCCTCATATCAATATCAATATTTTTGTTGTAGGGATATTTGTGTGACACTTGGGCAGGATGGTCTTCCAGAATACCCAACCCAAATGGGCCCAACGGCGTTAATGACGACCCTAATGATTTGATCTCGAGAGCCGAGGTGGAGTACCTTGTACCTAACGTGGAGTTCCTGGCACCCAAGGTGGAGTACTTTGCACCTAAGGTGGAGTTCCTAGCACCCAAGATGGAGTACCTTGCACCTAAGGTGGAGTTCCTGTGGAGTTCATGGCACCTAAGGTAGAGTTCCTGGCACCCAAGGTGGAGTACTTTGCACCTAAAGTGGATTTCCTAGGACCCGAGATGGAGTACCTTGCACCCTAAGGTGGAGTTTCTAGCACCTAAAGTGGAGTTCCTAGGTCCCGAGATGGAGTACCTTGCACCTAAGGTGAAGTTCTTGTGGAGTTCCTCACACCCAAGGTAGGGTCTATGGAGCTGAGGCTAGGTCCCTTGCACCTGAGGTGGAGTGAGTGGAGTACTTGGCACCCAAGGTGGAGTCCCTAGAGCTGAGGCTAGGTCCCTAGCACCCGAGGTGGAGTCCCTTGCACCTAAAGTGGAGTTCCTAAAACTCAAGGTGGAGTCCCTAGAGCCAAGGCTAGGTCCTTGGAGCCAAGGTTAGGTCCCTAGCACTGAGAGCTAAATGCCATGACCCCCCAGTTCAGCCCCATTTGGCCAATAATGAATCAGGAGGCCCACTCCTGACTTGGGCCTATCGAGAAAGGGTCGGGTCTATCGAAGATAGTGCACCCCTCCGAATAACCAGGCCTCCGCTACGATGGAGGGAGCAGAATCACGCGATTTCCATGGAGAGACGGAGGATAGTGGAAAAGAGGAAAATTCAGAAAGTGGGGTGGAGTGATGACGTGGGTCTCCGCCTACAAAAGGTGAGGAGGAAGCAAAAAAAAAAAAGGGTAAGTTCCAATCGACTCTAGACACTCCACTACTCATCTGTCTTAGGCATCGAAGGCAACGCGACTCACATCACATCGGTGTCTAGCGTTTTTTTGTCTTGCAGGTACTCGTTCTCGATATAAATTTACTATTTGATCTAAAGGCTAGATTTTGCCATCAACAATTTTTAATAATTGAAAGGGTTCGATCCTAAAAATTTATATTTGTCTCTCATTTATTTGAGAGCAGTATTACTCTATACGTTATATTTATGATCTCCCCCAATTTGTACTAAAAAAATATTTTAAATAGAAATTTATTTGAGCAGTGTCTTTTTATAATGCTCCACGATTTGAAATATCTTACAAGATAATATCTTTCTTTTTATGTAATTAAAGTTATTTAAATCCAATCCATCTAATTAAATATTTTTCTTAAAAGTGTTTTCCTAAATTAACTAAATGATTATAATACTTAAAAGCTCCATTTGAACTTTTGAAATTCTTTCATTTGTTTATAAATCTAGATTTTTTTTTTTTTTGTCAGAAAAGAAAACCCTAGATTTTTAATTTGAAACTATTAACTTATTGATATTTTGGCCTCAATTTCCCAAACTTCTTAGTCATTGATAATCGTAAACATTCTCTCTCCCTTCACTATTCAATTCGCAAAACACTTCCACTATCTTTTGCATAACCTAGCCCGTGAAATGCCCATTGGGAATTTCCTTCACCAAAAGCAACCTTTAAGTCATCGTGTAGAGCCAATTTAAGTCATCGTTCGTTGTCAAGCCCCCACCAAGAACCCTTCACCTCTCAAACCCCATCACCTTGTTCCTTGCAATAGGTTCCTCGTCGTACTCACCGTCAACGCCCCATGCTTCATCGATAGCTACTACAAACCACTGAACCTGCAAGAACCTAAGCTCTGTGATCTACAACAAACGCAATTCGTGAGGCCCACCTTAATGTGCATGAGTGAGAATAGCCAAAGTCGATGATCCAATAACTTTTTCACATTAGGGATTGACCATAATGAATCGTTGGGAACGCAATGTCAAAAGATGGAATTCACTAATTTTCTATTCGTGTGGAACTAGAGGAGTTGTTCTTTTAAGGTCTGATTATAGAACTTAAACGAGGGGGTACCCTCCTCTCTCTGGCTCGAGATAATATTAATTTATGATTGGACTATAAACAACGTGTTCATTGGAGGAATAAGTGATACTTAAGAAGGAATATGTAACCGCAGGGGTAAAATCGAATTTTGACCTAGCTACCGTTATGAACAACCCGTGAAGGATCAATTAGCAGATGACCGATTATATCCGTGACCGATTATACCCGTGAAGGAAAATTTTATGTCCACGGATATAATCGGTTCATCTGCTAAGTAGCAGATGACCGATTATATCCGTGGACATATATTTTTCCTATAGTTTGTGAGAGTGCAGCTCAGGTCTTTAGTGAAATAAACATGCAGTTAACGAATCTAGATTAGATTCGGGCTAACAAATTTAACAATCTATAGGTCCATAGGTCCCTATGCTAGCCATAAGAACAATAAAGTGATAGGTATAGAGAAATTAATTTAAATGGATCAAACTAATTAATTGATATGTTGAACAAATTAAATATGAAGAACTTAGTTTAATGTATTGGATACATAAAACTAATCATTAATATATTAAATATATTAATGAATTAATAATTATTGGATAAGATTTAATTGATTAAAGAGAATTAACTAATATATGAGATCTATTAATTTAAAATATTTATTGGATATAAATATTTAATGAGGGTTTTATCAATATATTGGATATATTTATATTTATTTAATTATTGGATAATCAAACAAGTGAGTAATTGATTAATTACATGTCACATCTCCATTGGATGAGAAGGTGTGTCTCCTTGGACAAGAAGCTTAGTTAGGAGTCTATAAATAGAGACCTTAAGTCTCCAAACTCTATACTCCACACATTTGACCTAGTTCTCAACCCCTAAAGTTTTCTCTTCCAACTCCATAAAGGCTTTTCACTAGACTGGACGATCACTTGTGTACTTGTGTTCGGAGTCATAGCCCGGAAGATTGATTAATTAGATTAATCTAAATCAAATAAAATTAAAATTGACTACACTTTCGCAAGCTCCTCGATTCCTAACAACCTTTTGTTTTCATCTTCGTTCAGGTGCTACACATAGCCGCCATGCGCCGCCATCTTGATTCTCATCCTTTGGTTTAGTTCCTTGTCAATTTCTTAGTTGTGGTTAGAGATCCCCATTTTTCCCGCGGGGACCCACCCCTAACGAGACGAGGAATCCCCGGTTAGGCGGGGAACGGGGCCGGAGACGGGGGGAAAAAATTTCCCGTGGGCTAATCAGGGCCGGGGACGGGGAATGTATTCCTCGTCCCCGATTCCCCGATCCCCGCCCCGTTTACTTTTTTAAAAAAATATTTTTTTCTATACTTTACCCATTTAATTTTCAAATAAAAATATATTTGTTGATAAAATTATCTATTCATATGAATATTTTTCTTTAATAATTAACATT
>JBBMKA010005421.1:0-11559 GCA_037833695.1 Sechiopsis laciniata | reverse complement strand
TATATATATCACAACACAAGCAACCTGAATCACTTAACCCAAACCATAATGGTTGGATTGAATTTGGTTGAATTATGATTTTATAATTTTGATTGAGTTTGATGAATTTTTGGGTTGATTATTTTTATTTTTATGTGTGTATGTGACTTTTAAAAAACATATTTATAAGAAATAGATAAATACTTCTACTCATGAACAAGTAGAGAGATCCTATTGTTGTTTTTGTGACATCATTTGGTGCCACAAATTTTTTTCATTTTAAAGAAAAAATCAACACAAAAAAGTAAACAAAATTTGTGGCATCAAATGATAAACATTATCAACAAGTATGGTCTCTCTACTTGTTCATAAGTAGAGAAGTATTTTTCTAAAAAATATACATTGGTAAAATAAAAACCTAGGTTGAAGAAATAATATTATGTATTTGTTATTACATATATACAGACTATGAGTTGAATTTTAGAAATAAAAAGAGATAATAACAAAATTCGAGAACTCATCCCAATCCAACCAACATTATTAAAAAATACAAGGTTGGAATGGATTCGTGATCGAATGCATAAAGTTGGACGGATTAACGGATTGATTGGATTGGTTTAAAAAATTCTTCCACCCAATCAAATGCTAACCATGTTACCCCTAAGTTCTATATCCGTATTAATTTTAGACAAATAATTAGATAAAAATATATTATTTTGTTACAAATATATGTCAATTTAGGCTCAGTTTAGCAAAATAAATCCTAAACTGTATATGCCAACAATAATAATAACTATAATAGCTTTAATCCTCATAAATGTGTGTTAATGATTAAGATGTCTTACATTTCAATCTCCATATTTAATTGTTGTTGAATTAAAAAAAAGTGAGTTAAATTATAAAAAAATATCTTGAACTGTGAGTTTTGTATCAAAATTGCTCATGAACTTTAAAAGTTAAAAAAATATTCCTAAAACTTTAAAGAACATTTCTAAAATACCGTTGTCATTAAAGGTGGGATGAAAACAATTATATTTTTGTTTTAAAAAATACCATTAAACTTCAAAAAAGTTTCAAAAATACTATTGACTTTTTTTTAGTACATATCAAGGGAGAGGAAGAGTGGAGATAAATGCCGATTCTTGAGATTGAACTCGTGACGCTGGTGTTAAATTGGCTTACAACCAAATAATGAAACTATTGCGCCATTGACCCATTCGATAAAAAAATACTATTAAATACTATTGACTTTCAAATATAATGTTAAAAATGATTCTCAAAGTGGAAAATGTGATTTTTTTAAAAAAATAATATGTCTTTGATTTGTGAAAAAACATTAAAACAAAAATTCTTACTAACAAAAAAAAAGGTTATTTTTCTTTGTCATACAATAAACTATAAATGTTGGATAACTATTTAAATAATTTAGCAACCAAATGTTTGAATTTAATCTTAAACTTTTAAGATGAAAAATAAATTCATGATAACTCACAAATCACTTTTAAATTTAGATTTGTTGTTTATCATTGTATCAAGATTAACATTAGATTTAGAATTCTTTTATAACTCTGTGATTTATTTCAACTTTCAAATTTTTTCTTACCTATGGTAAATAATATAAGAGTAAACTTGAAAATTTAAAACTAATAGCACAACAAGTAAAAAAAACCTAGCTGATTTGAGCTAACATTTTATGACTTTTTATGTATAAATAAATAAAGGTACAAATGATAAAAGATCTAAAATAAATAATACAAAGATAAAAATTTTCTTTTACAATTAAATGTTTTTTTTTAATACAAGTTGGAAGGAGGACAACAAACCCTTCAAAGATGAAACAACTACCTTCAAATAATTGAGAGCCAAATATGGATTCTAAGGATCGTACCCGTGATCATAGTCTTGAACTGGATTTCCACCAAATAATGAAATTATCAAGCCACCAATCCTTTTTTTCAATTACAATTAAATGTTTATAGTATTTGAAACAAAATTTTAATATTTTCATAAAAAGTGTAATGTTAAAGATATTTTTTCAATGTCTTTTAAGACACGATATTTTTAAAACTTATTTAAAGTTTTTGGGCATTTCTAAAATAAAATTTTAAAGTTTCCATCCAAATTTAAGTATTTTTGAAGTACTATTTAAAAGTATTTGGACACTTTTCCAAATTTAAGTATTTTTGAAGTACTATTTAAAAGTATTTTAGACACTTTTTAAAATTTAGGGACACTTTTAAACCAACTCAAAGTTCAAGATTATTTTTTAATAATTTACAAAAAAAAGTTGATTTATTACAATAAAATTAATTAAAAAGGTTTAATGGTCCCGAATGTAACCAATAACTTTAACAAGTCGAAAGGAGAAATAAAAACATTTTTTAGCTAACAAAAATAGATAGCAATCAAATGCATAATCTAATAGTTGAACACCGTTAAAGATTTTTTTGTAATGTTTTATAAGACATGATATTTTTAAAACTTATTTAAAGTTTTGGGCATTTTAAAAATAAATTTTAACGTTTCCATTTAAATTTAAGTATTTTTGAAGTACTATTTAAAAGTATTTTAAACACTTTTTTTTTTTAAATTTAAGGGCACTTTTAAAGCAACTCATAGTTCAAGATTATTTTTTAATAATTTACCAAAAAAAAAAAGTTGATGTATTACAATAAAATTAATTTAAAAGGTTTAATGTCCCAAATGTGACCAATAACTTTAACAAGTAGAAAGGAGAAATAAAAACATTTTTTAACTCAACAAAAATGGAAAGCATTCAAATGCATAATCTACACTTATTCTGTTTTTTTTAGGATATAACTGTTCTTAAATAAATGAAAGTCAAATATCATGATAGTGTTAAATTGAGTTTCTATCAAATAATGAAACTATCAAATCATCCGTTTGAACACTTATTCTGTTAAGTTATTATTTTTTGTTGACAAAAAAGAAAACTTTTTTTTTACTGTTACAAAAAAGAGAACTTTTAAAATAATTCTTGTTCTTTTTTTTATTTATCATATATGATATATGTTACCGTAACAATTTTATTGGATAATTTTTTATTATTAAAGATATTATATTTATATTACGCCAATGGACTCATGTTAAACAATCATTAAAAGAAGATTCTCAAAAAAAAAAAAACAATCATTAAAAGAAAATCTCATGCTAAATAAGTTAGACAACTAATTTTTCCGAAAAATTATAGTATATAAGTATGAATACTACTTGTATTAAAAAAGGGAAATTGTAGGGAATAATCCGTTTTTGGAAAATATTTACAAATATTGACAGTTTTTAAAGAATTAGCAAAAGTAATTTCACAATTATTATTAATTAATAATGATTTTCAATAATGGTAAATTTGCCCCCATCTAAAAATTAGGTTTCCGTAAGTTTTGATTTGCAACCATGGCCGCCGGAATTTTAATACCCAAAGTCCATTGCCAAACTCCTCTGTTTCTCTTTTCAATTTCCAATGACTTCTGTAGGAATTCAATCTAGAGGAAATTGAATCGTCGATTCAAGAAATCAAGAAGTTCCATTTCAGCGAAGAATAGTTTGCAGCCGGTGAATCGAAGAAAAATCGGCGATGAGATGATTCCTCGCGATAAGCTAGACGAATGGATGAAGGAATCTGTTTTTGCCGTTTTACGCGGCGAGGCGGTGAGATTCGAGACGAAAAAGCGGTGGAGGAATATCTATTAATTTGAGTAGTCTTCTTCAGCGAGAATCCATTGATTTCGGTGGGTTTTCTGTATTTGTATTAGGTGATAATATCTATTAATACTAGTATATTATAATAAATACATTTCAATAATGTATTGTAAATACTCATTAAAATCTGTATTATAAGAAATACGACTTAATATTGTATTATAAATATTCAATAATTTTGTATTATAATAAATATATTTTCATACTGTATTATAAAATACTATTTGATACAATTGTTATAAGAAAGTATGCAATAATACTTATTAATACTGTATTATAAATATGCATTCAAGCTAAATTATAAGATATGTGTTTTAAAAATACAGTTTAATATTGTCTTATAAATATGAAAAATTGTAATGGATGACCTATTCTAACAAAATAATTACAAATGTAGTTAAATTTGAAAATATTTGTATCTATAGTCATAAATACGGATTAATTGAGTATTACTAATACTCATTAATACAGTATTACTAATACTCATTAATACAGTATTATTTATTATTAATACAATATTATGTATTATTAATATAATATTATGATTAATAAAATATTATGTATTATTAACACCGTATTATTGTTATCGAATGGGTCGGTGTGTCAGTTGGTTATCTTGATTCGTGTTAATCCATTTCAACTTTACGGTCACAAATTTGAGCCTAGAAATCGATATTTAATAAGATATATGACAATGTTCATTAATACTCTTCTATAACTTAATAATCGTAGGACTTGTTCGTTCATCTTTTTTTTTTCTTCTAAATATACAGTCACTTTTTTTAAAAAAATTAGTAAAAGAAGTCATTGGTATCAATAAGTATTGTTACATATTTTTCTTATAATACTCATATTAATAAGTATTTATAATATAATATTAAAACATATTGATGATTATAAATTAAAATACTTTAGAAATTACATAAATTTGTAATTAAATTGTGAGAAGAATTCATCCACTACAATTTTCTTAAAAACAACTACAAAACTTATATATAACATGATCGATCCCACAAAAACAATATTCATAAATCCTTATATATATATATATATGTATGTATGTATATATTTGAAAATAAATCCTTATTTATATATAAACTTTTGTATTGATAAATAAATACACGTTTTAAATTTTAACGACATCTTCTATAATCTAATAATCATACGTCAACTTGTTCGTTCATCTTTTTCTAAAAATACAACCACTTTAAAAAAAAAAAAGTAAAAGAAGTTATTGGTATTAATGACTATTGTTACAAATTTTTTTTTGTAATATTGATATTAATGAGTATTTATAATATAATATTAAAACGTATTAATGATTATGAATGCAAATACTTTATAATTTACCTACATTTATGATTAAATTGTGAGAAGAGCACATCTAATATAATTTTCCTAAAAATAATTACATAACTTATAGATAACAAGATCGATCCCACAAAAACAATCTCCATAAATCCTTATTTATATTAAAACTTATGTATTGATAAATAAATACAGGTTTTAAATTTTAACAACATTTTATATAACCTGATAATTGAACGCCTACTTGTTTGTTCACCTTTTTTTTTCTTCTAAAAATACAATCATTTAAAAAAAATAGTAAAAGAAGTCATTGGTATTAATGAATATTGTTACATATTTTTCTCATAATACTGGTATTAATGAGTATTTATAATACAATATTAAAACATATTAATGATTATGAATGCAAATGTTTTAGAATTTACCTACATGTGTAATTGAATTGTGAGAAGAGTTCATCCAATACAATTTTCCAAAAAATAAGTACAAAACTTATACATAACATGATCGATCCCACAAAAACAATATTCATAATCCTTATTTATTTTAAAACATTTGTATTGATAAATAAATATAGGTTTAAAATTTTAACAACATCTTTTATAGCTTAATAATCGTATGAAAACTTGTTCGTTCATCTTTTTTTCTAAAAATACAGTCACTTTTAAAAAAATTAATAAAAAAGTCATTGGTATTAATGATTATTATCACATACTTTTCTTATAATACTGGTATTGTATTTATAATACAGTAATAATGATTATGAATGTAATACTTTATAATTAACATATATTTATAATTAAGTTTTGAGAATTCATCCAATACAATTTTTCTAAAAATAATTATAATACTTATATATATATATATATATATATATATATATATATCATTATCGATACCACCAAAACAATAACGATAATCCATATTAATTTAGCTTTGTATTTATTTATTAGTGCACGATTAAAGATTTTACGAAATCATTATCGATACCACCAAAACAATAACAATAATCCATATTAATTAGCTCTGTATTTATTTATTAATGCATGATTAAAGATTTTATGAAATCATCATCACTTTTTTTTCACACATTTATTCTTAAAATCCAAAACAATGATGATTTTTTACTAATCATTTTTAGTTTTTTAAAAAAAAAAGTTCATTGTGAAAGTTTATTACATGTTCATTACATCTTCAGACACACTATTTATGAAGTATTAATGTATTAAACTTTAAAATCATGATAATTTATTTAATATTGTATATTCACAAAATTATTTTTAACAAGTATTAAATAATACAAATAAATATAATATTTGATGAATTAATACTCTTAAATTTTAAATACGTACATCTTAATTGTGAAGTATGGTACTAATTAAGTATTTATACTCTAAAAATATATAGATTTATGCATAACATAATCAATACCACAAAAATAACAAGAATCCATGAATCTTTATTTAATATTGTATATTCACAAAATTATTTTTAACAATTATTAAATAATACAAATAAATATAATATTTGATGAATTAATACTCTTAAATTTTAAATACGTACATCTTAATTGTGAAATATGGAACTAATTAAGTATTTATACTCTAAAAATATGTAGATTTATGCATAACATAATCAATACCACAAAAATAACAAGAATCCATGAATCTTTATTTATTTGAAACTGGTATTTATTTATTTATTTTAGAATTAGAAACTCGTATTTATTTATTAATACATATTAAAGTTTTTAAGTATTTTGACATATTCAAAACAACTACCTACAAATAAATAAAAATTCTGTATCAAATTTTTTAAAATGAAAAAAAAAACTCATTAAAACCTCACCATTAGGAGAGAATCCATGAGAAAACATGAGAGATTTGGAGACAACTTTAGATAAGATATTTCAAACGGAAATTGAAAAAATCTATGAGGGATTTGTTTTAAAACCTTAATTTAAGGTGGAATGGTATTTATTTATGTACTTTGTAAAATTTTTCTGTACTTTGCCAGTAAAAGAATAATTCCATTTAAATGCCGTTAGTTAGTTTTGCTCAACTTTGTAAATATGATTATTTTTGTAAAATTTTTCTATATTTAGTTTATTCTTGCCAATAGCCCATTAAAAAATGACGTGAGATTCCATTCATTAAATAACTATTTATATATTTTAATAAATCATAATATAAATAAATATAGATGATTAAAATACGACAATATTAGAATTTTTTTTCTTGAATCTTCATCACAAATTAACTTCAATAAAGTGATGTTGGATGTTTTTGAGTTTGGATATAATCATGAAGAATCTCAATGTGTAAGAAACAAGATCCTGATTTTAATGTGTATGACAGACGATCAATGAAGAATTATTTCAATGGCGCATTAACTCTTTAATTTTTTTTGTCCAAAATATGTCAGTCATTTTCATGTTTGTGCATTTATATGGTTAGAATTTTATAAATTAATTTTTAGATAAATGTTTATACTATTTAATATGATATCAGAATTTATATGTTAAAATGGATGTTCGGTCCAATAAAAATGAAATTGAAATCTGATTTATAATTGGTGAACCCAAACATTAGTATCATGTTAATGGGTATGTTAAGATCACACAATATGAATCATTCCTCTCATTATTAATTAGTTTTGAGATGGATATTCACACTATCTAATACATATAGTTTCCAGAATCTTTTCTACACTTATGACTTAGTATTTCCAATGGCCATGTCACATTAGTGTGCATGCCTTCTATTATTTATGAGTGGCAATTAAAACATTGTTGACTGCATTAATTATTTTTTCTGTTTAATTTGAAACCTAGTCATCAACTATATATGAAGAACTATAAGCAGGTATGAGTCAATTTTCTGTTAGGTATTAAGTATAAATATTTGTTTTAATTTGATTTTTAAAGTTTCACACACTATTTTGTCGATTGAATATAGAGATATCTATCCAACAAAAACTTAGCTTAACTAGAAAAAGATTATGAATTTAAATCCACACACTTTTGAAAATAATTATTTTTCTCGAAACTTTATGCAAATTCAACAATTTTTTGTTGATATTTCATCTATCATTTATCCTAAATTACTTATAACGCTTAAAAATAAGAAGTAAATAAATTACTTGCTGAGACACATCTTTTGTTAATTTATTTAATAAAAAAGTCAAATACAGTACCGTTATGTACTTAGTTTTGACATTGATCAAGATTTGATTTTTTTTTTAAGAAAATCAAGATTTATGTTAAGTGATTATCAAAACTATGATAATGTATATAAACAAAAACATTTTAAATTAAGTACACTAAATATATGGTTGAAGATTTGAACTTTTAATTTTAGTGTTAGGAAAGTATTTTTTTAAGTACTTAATAAAAAAATTTATTATACTTTAAATTATAATTGAATATTAGTTATATTCTTTTAATGTTAGTGGGCTCTACATCATTTTTAAAAGAATCTCACCATAACAGATAATAAATAAAAGAAGTATTCATATTTTTATAGTGCCTAAACTTTTCTCATCAAGTTATCCTAAACATTTAAAATGAGTATAAAACTCACAAATTGAAAAGAAAGTAGGCATTTTTCGTAATATACACTGAATACTAACTACATATAAATAAGAGAAGACAATTCTCAATTGAAATTAACTAAACGCACCATAAATATAATACTCTTCTAGTTTCAACAAATCCTTATTGATCCTCTCAATCAACTAACCCACTTGAGTAGTGATTCATAGAGAGAAGAAAAGAGAAGAAATTTTGGTGAAAGGCCATACCCAAACCCATATCTCTAATGTAAAGGAAAGAAACAACACATTATAAAGAGATGATGTGTATATGACTATGTGAATCTTTTTTTCCTTCTCATCTTCTCTCTCAAGCCTTATCCTTTGCATTCTAATTAATTAACCTTGGAAATGGCCAATGTCAATCAACAACATTGATAGCTATGTGAAGTGAAAATGGTGGTCCTCTTCATGTTTGGCCACATGTCCATAGTGTCCTATGTAACTTCCCTAAGCTCCCATAATACTACTCTTTTAGCCCCACACCCTCCTAAACTTTTATTGTGCATTTACTATATCTACAATCAATGTATATTGGTAATTTGCTTATTCTTTTATAGTGTAATATATAACCTTCTCAAATTGGGATGATTACTTATTTAAGACGATCTCATTAATTTTTTTTTTATGTCACGGTTGTAAAAATTATATAAGTACTTTGTAAGAACTATTAAGATGCATGTTCAGTGTCATGCATCTCCTATGTTGACATGTACTATATAGAATTATAAAATATCGTTGAATATGTGTACAGTGAAAGATGAATTTATTTATCTTTATTATCTACTATTGTAAATTATGAAAATTTGAAAGGTTGGACCTCGCTTTGTTAGCAATTATTCCTCTTTTAAAAGTTAAACATATCATTTTTCATCTTGATTTTATTATTGATCTAGCAGAAGAGTTTTTTTTTTAGAAAGAAATTATCAATATAACAATTTATTAATAATCTAATAAACTCATTTTTTCCTTTATTAATTTAATATAATTTTAAACCCCGTGTGATCTTTTAGGCTTCATTCGCACTAAAATTGTTTCAATAACCTCACATAAAAGAACACATATTCCACTGAAAGTTCATTTAAAAAATACATATTATTTTCAAAACAGTCCTCTTTATTTAGTATTACTTTTGTTCGGTTGAAAACAGTTCTTTATTATGTCTAAATTTGATCATTTTCTTCGTTACATGACCTATTTCTTAGGCAAGGCCCATTATTTTTGAATGGGCAAGGCCCATTTTGAAACCAATCTGTATTAAATTTGGTAGCCCAATATTTAGTCCTTTTTTTTTGGGAAATAGTAGTAATTGACTACTTTTAAAAAAATAATTAAGAAAATGTCTACACTTTTTATGACTTTAAATGAGTGTCTAAATTAGAAATTGGCGAGGAGAGATAGTTAAAATATTCCCATAATTCCCCAATTTAATTTCTTTTTTGAAAACATATTTATTAATTACAAAACCTAATTAATGGTCCTTTTATCCCAGTCAAGATTGACATACTCAAATCTAGGAGATTATATCTCCATATAACTAACTAATATATTTATTTTCAATTTTTTTATTGAATTTTTTTAATATCTTTATCAAATTATTTTTTATTTAAATACAAGATATCCTTCGTTTTGCTCCAATAAATTATCAAATCACGAACGTGCTTTCTCCACCCTATGCATAGAACGAAAAATCACCAACCTCTCTCAACAAGAAACGCACCAAATTGAAAACTCATATATGGCTCGATCATAATTCTCAAGAAGATCTTTACCCACACCACTGCAATCAAGTGATCGTTCATCATACTTTTGCAATTCAACATTCACGGTAGGATTCCATCCATAAAAAAGTTTCAACAACCTCCTCACCACAAGCTACCAATCCAAAATTTATATCGATGATAATAAATTTGGTTAAAAGTGCTTCTCTTCTATGCAAATATGGAAAAAGGGTTTCCTTAGTTTGCTTTTGTGTGGTCTTTTTTAGCATTGGTTGGGAGGTTGTTAATGACTCTACCAAAAAAGAGGAAATTGGAATTTTTTTTAGCTTAGAGTGACTTTTGAGTGAAATTTACCAATTGAGGTAGACAAAAGATTCAAAGATGAAGAGAGCTGATCTGTCAAAGTTTGAAGATGTAGAGATCCGAGCTGTCATAGTTTGAAGATGTAGAGAGACGAACTGATAGAGTTTGAACATATAGAGATTCGAACTGACAGAGTTTGAAAATGTAGAGATTCGAACTGTCAGAGTTTAAAGATGTAGATAGTCGAACTGCCACAGTTTAAAGGTGTAGAGAGCCGAACTGCCACAGTTTGAAGATGTAGAGAGCAACCACAGTTTGAAGATGTAGAGAGTCGAACTGCCATAGTTTGAAGATGTAGAGAGTCGAACTGTCATAGTTTGAAGATGTAGAGAGCCGAACTGCCACGGTTTGAAGATGTAGAGAGTCGAACTGTCACGGTTTGAAGATGTAGAAAGCCGAACTGTCACGGTTTAAAGATATAGAGAGCCGAACTGTCACGGTTTAAAGATGTAGAGAGCCGAACTGTCACGGTTTGAAGATGTAGAGAGTTGAACTGTTTGAAGATGGAGAGAGCCGAATTATTTGAAGATGGAGAGAGTTGCTCTGCCACAATTCGAAGATTAAGCCCAAACCACCATCGACACTACAAGTCGTCGATCAAAACATATAGAAGAAGTCGCATGTTGTAGAGTTCACTCGAAATCTGACTATATGTATGAGTTTGAGAATGGATGTAATTTTAATAATGATATTTTAAATTTTTTTTTTATAAAGTTCATGATGATATTAGTAGAATTGTTGTTCCTTAGATTTTTTTTAGTTTTTTAGAACTAAAAAATCGTTTTGATTTGACTTGTTCCGTTTAGATTTTATTCTTTTTTTAGTTATAGTGAATTTAGAATATAATGAATTAATAAATAAAAAATCTAATAAATTA
>JBBMKA010005420.1:0-11559 GCA_037833695.1 Sechiopsis laciniata | reverse complement strand
ATTAGAAAAGAAAAGAAAAGAATTTGAAGAACAAGAGAGGAGAGAAGAAAGTAAGGTAAGAGAGAAGAGTGAAAAAATAGAGAAAAGTGGGGAGCAAAAGGTGAGTGAAAATAAAGAAAGAAAAAAGATTGATTTTGAGGAAAAAAGAAAGAATGAGAGTTTGGTTATACAAAAAGGGAAGTGAGGAAAGTCTTAGCTCAAGAACCAAAGTTTATACTTATGTGCAAAGGAATGTGTTTGGTAAATGAGCCAAAATCTAAAAATGTTTTGCCAAGTGTTTTTAAGTATCTTTTGTAGGAATTTAATGACATGTTTCCACATGAAGATACATCTACGAGACTACCCCCTCTAAAAGGAATTGAGCATCAAATTGACTTCATTCCCGGCGCAACTCTTCCAAACATGGCTGCCTATAAGACCAATCCTAATTCAAGGGTTCTTGCTTCATGATAAGCTTGGATCTTTGGGCTGAGAATTAGGGTTGCCTTATCAAAACCAGATAGAAACCACCTTAATTTTCATAAATCATAACAGAAGCAATAACAACACCTAAGAATTTGTAGCACGCCAACTTTAAGCCATCAATACTGCAGAAATATTGCAAAAAGTTGAAGAGATTCATTTGATTTAGTTATAACCAATTCAACTCATATAACCCTGACTTTGTTTTGAATGTGGTTTTCTACTCATCTCCTTAAATATGAATTGCCACCTGAACAACATCATGAGTAGTATTGCATGAAATGAAGTGAGGCATCTTGGAGATTCGATCATGCGAATCGATCGGCCACAACCATGATCAAATCTTCGTTTCGTTTTGGTTCTTGTAAAACCAGTGATAAAGTCCAAGCTGATGTCTTCCCATGGGTCTTTAGGAACTAGGAGTGACATGTATAAACCTTGGGCAAGAGTGTGGCTTTTGGCCTTCTGACAACTTACACATCTTCTAATCAAATGTTCGACATCTCGTAATGGTTTAGGCCTACAAAAGTACTCACTTACCAACTCCATTGTTTTCTCAGTGCCTAAATGGCCAGCTAAACCTCCTTCATGCATCTCTTTGATCCTTCATGCATGCTATGCTTTGGAACACCTAAACGACTACCTTTAAAAAGAAAACCATCCAGTATGTGAAACTCACCTACAACATGGATAGTGCGTTTGGAACATATAGCACTAAAATAAGGATCTTCAACAGAGTTTTTTTCAACAATTCATTGAGTTTTAGACATAGAGTATTCAAAAAAAGGTGCCTTCGAGACTAAGCATTTGCTCATTTGCTCAATTTTCTAGATTTGTGCTTAACGTGAAGTTGAAGGCTTGGATAAAATTCAATCTCTTTGCCATGACGAGGTTGGAGTTTATGTTTCCCTTATATGTATTTTAGTGCCTCATGGTCAGAATGACGAATAGAATCCTTGGACACCAAATAAAGTTGCTAATGATCTAGAGCTCGAATCAGTGTATAAAACCTTTTATCATAAGTAGAATACTTCCGTTTGGCCTCATTGAGGTTCTAACTTAAAAATATAATGGGGCGTTTCTTTTACGATAGAGCACCACTAATGCATTCTCCAGAGGCATCACATTCTACTTCAAATAGTTCCTCAAAACAAGGCAACGCAAGGTGTGGAGTGGAAGTCAATTACCTCTTGATTCCATCGAAAGCAGCTTGGGCTAGTGGATTCCACTCAAAATGCTTCAACTTTGTTAGTTCTATGATAGGAGCTACTATAGAACTGAAATGCTTCACATATCTCCTATAGAAAGAGGAAAGGACATGAAAGCATTAAACTTGCAGAATTGTACTAGGGGTTGGTCATTCTCTGATACCTTGCACCTTCTTCTCATCTACTTTAATTCCTTTGGTTGAGACTAAATATCCAAGAAATGTAACTTGATTGGTAATAAATTGAAAAGTGACTAAATATCACAAGCTGGAACCTCAAAGAACTACTTCAAATGATCAACATGCTCCATTTATGTTGTACTATACACCATAACATCATCAAAATAAACCCAGCAGATTTGCTTAAGAATGGTTTCATTGTCCGGTTCATTAGACTCGTGAAAGTGTTTGGTGTGTTTGATGTGAATGGCATAACAAGCAACTCATATAACCCTTATTTAGTCTTAAATGTTGTTTTCAACTCATATAACCCTTGCTTTGTCTTGAATGTTGTTTTCCACTTATCTCTTTAAATATGAATTGCCACCTGAACAACATCATGAAGTAGTATTGCATGAAATGAAGTGAGGCATCTTGAAGAATCGATCGGCCATAACCATGATCGAATCTTCATTTCGTTTTGTTCTTGGCAAACCAATGATAAAGTCCAAGCTGATTGATGACTCTCAGATAGAGTCAGAATTATAGATACTTTTAGTTCATTGTTTGAGTTTCTTGTTGAAAATCCAATGCGAGAAAGGTGAATATAATGAGAAAAAGGTAAAAATAGCCAATGCTTACGCATTAGAGGAATAAATTGAGAGATATGAATTATAGCACGGAAAATGGCAGAATTAGCACACTTAGCGCATATTTAGCAAAGTTTATACTGATAAACTGTTTTTGCAAGAAAATGCGATGCAGAACTGAGAATCAAGCGCACGATTGCGAGCGGAGCAACGTTCAGAGAAACACTAAGGTGCCATAAATGAAATAAGAATTGAATCAAATGAAAGTAAGATGTTGACTAACTAGACACTAGAGAGACAAATTGCTGAAATCACAAAATTCTTGCCTTAAACACATAAACATAATTGGCAAATTCATACAAGGAAAGTTATCACGTCGATCGAGCCGTGCCTATTTTGGAAGACTCGAAGGATGATTATAAAAGAAGACTTCTGTAATAGGAAGAGAGGGAGGAGAGGTTCAGAGAGTTTTCAAAACTAAGAGTTTTACATTTATTTCTCTTTTTTTTCTTATTAAACTCATTTCATTCAAGCAATACTATTTCGGCATGTTTTCCATGTCGTTATCCATATTTCTTGTTTGTATGATGAACTAATTTGGTTAAGGCAACACTAGGGAAAAGTGATTAGTTTTAGCATGTGTTAAGAAGGAACAGGAAGAGCGTAAGTAGAACATGTTAATTAGGAGCAAATATCAACAGTAAGTATCGACCGGCCATCCACACGCACTAATAGCTTGTAAATTGGAAGAGAAAATAACCTAAGTCTAGTTTGCATGTTCAGTAGGTTAGTATTAAGTCTTTAATACTTTCAATCGGAGCTTAGGAATAATTGCGTAACTACTACATACGTAGCATCGGCTGATCATTACATCAAGTTACGACAGAAGTCGGGCTTGATACAAACGGAAGCGGAAGCGGAAGTTTGAGTGGAGTAGTATGATAGTTACCCCTTACCGCATGTTTCTTTGCAACGCATTGCTAATTCTTTCCATTAGTACCCTAGTTTAGCTTTATTCTCTCACAATATGTTTTACAACTATTTTTATTTCATTTATGATGTTCAACCCAATCAATCACAACAACCATTCATTTATTTCTGTTCAATTCTAAACATCACCTTAGATAGATCACAGTCCCTGTGAAGATCAATAATTTACTTATTACTTACTGCAGACTGCGTATACTTGCGCGAGTGCGAGTTTATTGCACACGAGGCAACTAGGTTTTCCGTAGTCACTAATGTCTTCCCATAGGTCTTTAGGAACTAGGAGTGGCATGTATAAACCTTGGGCAAGAGCATGGCTTTTGGCCTTCTGACAACTTACACATCTTCTAATCAAATGTTCAACATCTCGCATTGGTTTAGGCCTATAAAAGTACTCACTCACCAACTTCATCATTTTCTAAATGCCTAAATGGCCAGCTAAACCTCCTTCATGCATCTCTTTGATCTATGCTTCACGCATGCTATGCTTTGGAACACCTTAACGGCTACCTTTAAAAAGAAAACCATCCAGTATGTGAAACTCACATGTAGCACGGATAGTGCATTTAGAACATATAGCACCAAAATAAGGATCTTCCACAGAGTTTTCTTTTAGCAATTTAAGACCATTGAATTTTGGACTTAAAGTGTTCAAAAGAAGGTGTCTTCGAGGCTAAGCATCTACTCCTTTGCTCAATTTTCCATATTTGTGCTTAACGTGAAGTTGAAGGCTTGGATAAAATTCAATCCCTTTGCCATGATGAGGTTGGAGCTTATGTTTCCCTTGTATGTATTTCAATGCCTCATGGTCAAAATGATGAATAGAATCTTTGGACACCAAATAAAGTTGCCAATGATCTAGAGCTCGAATCAATGCATAAAACCTTTTATCATAAGTAGAATACTTCTATTTGGCCTCATTGAGGTTCTCACTTAAAAATGCAATGGGCGCCTCTTTTGTGATAGAGCATCACCAATGCATACTCAGGAGGCATCACACTCTACTTCAAACAGTTCATTAAACACAAGGCAACGCAAGGATCGTAATGGAAGTCAATTTCCTTTTGATTCCATCGAAAGCAGCTTGGGCTTGTGGATTCCACTCAAAATGCTTCAACTTTGTCAGTTCTATCATAGGAGCTACTATAGAACGAAAATGCTTCAAAAATCTCCTATAGAAATAGACAAGGGACATGAAAGCTTTCAACTTGCCGAATTGAACTGGGGGTTGGCCATTCTCTGATTCTTTGCACCTTCTTATGATCTACTTCATTTCCTTTGACTAAGACTAAATATCCTAGAAATGTAACTTGATTGGTAATAAAGTGACACTTATCTAGATTCCCATAATACTTTTCGCGAGCTGGAACTTCAAAGACCTGCTTCAAGTGGTCAACATGCTCCATTTATGTTGTATTATTCACTATAACATCAGCAAAATAAACCACAACAGATCTACTTAAGAATGGTTTCATTATCCAGTTCATCAGCCTCATGAAAGTGTTTGGTTTGTTTGATAACCCAAATGGTATAACAAGCAACTCGTATAACCCTTCTTTAGTCTTGAATGTTTTTTTTCCACTCATATAACCCTTGCTTTGTCTTGAATGTTGTTTTTCACTTATCTCCTAAAAAAAATGAATTGCCACCCAAACAACATCATGAGTAGTATTGCATGAAATCAAGTGAGGAATCTTGGAGAATCGATCAACCACAACTTGATTGTATCTTCGTTTCATTTTGTTTTGGCAAACCAGTGATAAAGTCCAAGCTGATGTCTTCCCATAGGACTTTAGGAACTGGGAGTGGCATGCATAAACCTTGGGCAAGAGTGTGGAATTTGGCCTTCTGACAACTTACACATCTTTTAATCAAATGTTAAACATCTTGCATTGGTTTAGGCTTACCAAAGTATTTACTCACCAACTCCATTGTTTTCTCAATGCCAAATGGCCAGCTAAACCTCCTTCATGCATCTTTGTGATCGATGCTTCACGCATGTTATGCTTTGGAACACATAAACGGCTACCTTTGAGAAGAAAACCATCCAGTATGTAAAACTCACATGTCGCATGGATAGTGCGTTTGGAATGCATAGCACCAAAATAAGGATCTTCCACATAGTTTTCTTTCAATAATTCAAGACCATTGAGTTTTGGACTTAAAGTGTTCAAAAGAAGGTGTCTTCGAGACTAAGCATCTACTCCTTTGCTCAATTTTCCAGATTTGTGCTTAATGTGAAGTTGAAGGCTTGGATAAAATTCAACCCCTTGGCCATGACAAGGTTAAAGCTTATGTTTCCCTTGTATGTATTTCAGTGCCTCATTGTCAGAATGATGGATAGAATCCTTAGACACCAAATAAAGTTGTCAATGATCTAAAGCTCGAATCAATGCATAAAACCTTTTATAATACGTAGAATACTTCTGTTTGTCTTCATTGAGGTTCTCACTTAAAATGAAAACCTTTTTGTGATAGTGCACCACCAATGCATACTCCATAGGCATCACACTCTACTTAAAACAGTTTATTAAACATAAGGCAACGCAAGGAGTGGAGTGAAAGTCAATTGCCTCTTGATTCCATCGAAAGCAGGGCTTGTGGATTCCACTCAAAATGCTTCAACTTTGTAAGTTTTGTCATATGAGCTACTATAGAACTGAAATGCTTCACAAATCTTTTATAGAAAGAAGCATGGACATGAAAGCTTAGAACTTGCTAAATTGAACTAGGGGTTGGCCATTGTCTTATTCCTTCCACCTTCTTCTCATCTACTTCAATTCCTTTGGCCGAGACTAAATATTCAAGAAGTGTAACTTGATTGGTAATAAATTGACACTTCTCTAGATTTCCATAATACTTTTCGCGAGCTGGAACTTCAAAGAACCGCTTCAAGTGAACAACATCTTGGAGAATCTGTCAGCCACAACCATGAACGAATCTTGGTTTGTTTTGTTCTTGGCAAACCAGTGATAAAGTTCAAGCTGATGTCTTCCTATGGGTCTTGAGGAACTGGGAGTGGCATGTATAAACCCTCGGCAAGAGTGTGGCTTTTGGCCTTCTCACAACTTACATATCTTCTAATCAAATGTTTAACATCTCCCATTGATTAAGGCCTACAAAAGTACTCACTCACCAACTCCATTATTTTTTCAATGCTGAAATGGCCAGTGGGAATGGAAAATATTAAACTTAAAACGAGTTAATGAATACATAGGAAAACTCAAATTTTTTAAGGAATTTTTTTTTTTCTCTTTATTAGATAAATTTCTTCATTTTTATTAAACATTAAGGCTTTCTTTTGCACCATTCCTAACTATTGCATAAAATAGGAATCTTTGATAATATAAAAATTGCAACTTTTTTTAGGCTTTTAAACTTACGTTTTTCGCTGAGCATTTAAATTTTGTTGGTCAAATGTTCGTGTGTTTTAGGCTACCAGAAGTATCCTTACAACACTGTTACAATAAAAAGGAAAATATTTCCTTTAATTTTGAACCCGAAACCCCGAAACGCATTGACTAATACCCTCAAAAACCTAATCTTTCGAACAAACCAAAAATCATTTTGTATTACATAAATCACATTTATCAATGTCTTTTGCACCATTTCCTATCAGTATCTAGAGTTGGAATTTTTTAAAATTTTAAACACAAAAGTTTTCATTTTTTTGCTTTGAAACCAATTTTTTTTAAAACTCAAGAGTTTTAATGTTTATGCTTCCAAACCAAACTTCTTTAACTGAGTATTTAAAGTTTTTGGGCCAAACATTTAGGTGGTTTAGGTCATATGGAGTATACACTACCATACGAAGGAATGTAAAATATGTGCTCTAACGTTTGAACTTTAAACTTTAAATGAGTTAATGGTTTTTTTTTTTTTTTTTAAATCGCTTTTTATTAGATAAATTTCTTCAATTTTATGAAACATGTAAGGGTTTTTTTTTTTTTTTTTTTTTTTTTTTTTCCACAATTTCCAACTAGTGTGTTTTTATTGGAATCTTTGATAATAAAAAAAAATCACAACTTTTTGTTTTAGGCTTTTTAACTCATTTTTTCAGAGTATTTCAATTTTGTGGGTCAAATGTTTGTGTGTTTTAGGCTACATGGAGTATCCTAACAACAACGTTACAATAAAAATGAAAATATCCCCTTCTAACTTTAAAACCGAAACCCCAAAACGCGTTGACTAATACCATGAGAACCTAATCTTTCGAACTAACCAAAAATCAATTTTTATTACATAAATGTGCGCAAGTAGTGTGTAAAAATAGGATATTTGATAATAAAAAAAAAATCACAACTTTTTGTTTTTAAGCTTTTAAACCCACTTTTTTCGCTGAGTATTTTTTATTTTGTGGGTAAAATGTTTGTGTCTTTTAATCTATGTGGAGTATCCTTACAACACTGTTATAATAAAAAGGAAAATATTCTCCTCTAACTTTGAACCCAAAGCCCCAAAACACGTTGACTAATAACCATGAAAATCTAAACTATAGAACTAACTAAAAAACTATTTTAATATATAAACGTGTTCAAGTTGGTTAAACATTTATTCTTTATCTGTGCTAGAATTGAAATTTAATATTTTAAAACCTAAAAGTTTTTTTTTTTATGCTTCATACTACTAGAAAAATAAGTTTCCATGACACTTCTAAAAATAAAATTCAGGGAAGCTCATGTAAGAAAGTGTCATAAATCTAAAAAAGCGTATTTTTAGCTAGATAGACGGACATTTTCGAATTTTCAAAAAATTATGACACTTTTTATATATTCATCAATTGAATTTCTCTTTATAAAAGGGCATTTTTGTAAAAATAACTAGGTTAAAACACTATGTAAATTTTATGCATTCTCTCATTTCCCATTCGCAATCGTCTCTTCTCACAGGAGGAAGTCGTTCACATCTCTTTCTTCATTTCGATTCTCTTCTTTGCTCACACGTTAGTTTATCTCCTCATTCGTTCGACTGGTAAAGAACAATCTCCACTGAGTTCAGTTGATTTTTCTGTTTGGTATTTTGGGTATCCACCATTTTCCATTGTTTCAAGCTTCTTCAAGAACACTTGAGCTCATTTAGGCATTTTATCAAACAAATTGTGCCCATTATTTATAACCATAGATCCTTGTTTCAGTGTTGCTTCCCACATTAATTTATAACTATAGATCTTTCTTTCTTGCAGGAATGTGACTTATTCATTTTTCATTGTTTCAAACTTCTTCAAGAACATGCCCTAAATGGTGTTTCTTCTCTATAAGCCATGATGGATAAGATAGAGCCAACCACCATGGAATAGCCTAGTAATCAAAGAGTTTTTTTATGATGTGTATAGGATGAAACCAACCAAAATGTTGAAAAAAAATTATGCACATCATAAAACAATTGTTATTTATAGAATCTCATACTTAACTTACATTTCTTTTCACTTATAATTCAAAGTTTTGTTACTACATTGCATGAGTATATTATGAATACTTATATTGTCCATTACAACTTATAATTCAAAGTTGTCACTACATTGTATAGGTATTTTGTTCAAGGTGAGAATCGTTTGCATCGTGTTTGTTCAAGGTGAGGTACATTGTGTAGGTACAATAATCGTGTTAGTTGTCAACATACGTATGCTTCGCATAAGGGATAGTAGATCACACTTCTTTGTGATGTTGTAAACTTTCTAGTTTCAAACACTTTATAGACATTTTAAGAATTATCAAGTGTATTTTATTACCATTAATTTTTTTGTTCAAGTGTAATGTACAAATTGTTCAATTCATATGTGAAGTGATATTTGTTGAAACATCTTGTGTTTAGATTTGTGGCTGCACATTATAAGTCTTTTTTTACAGATAAAAGCACAAACAAAATAGGTTGTAAAAAGGCACAAAAAAGTGTCATGCAAGCTAATAGTATGACATAAAAAAAGAGTCACAAATGGATCAATCATGACTATAATATAATGACATACATGGCTGAGAATTAGGAAGCTTATAATGAAGCTTATTTTTCTAATTCTCAGCCCAAACAACCAAGCTTATAATGAAGCAAGAACCCTTGAATTAAGAGATTAACACCTCCTTATGGATTTAGGAACAACCTAGAGAAAAGCTAGAATTTCATTATCTCTTAAGATCAAAGATCTAGAAGCAAGATATGGAAGATCTTGTCCTAGATTGAGTCACTCCACATTCAATCTTGATCAAGACTGAATTGAATGACTCGGATGCAATCTATCACAAGAATTGCAAGGGGGAACTTAGAAAAGAGGCAAAGAACATGCTCTAAAATTCTAAGAAAAGGTTCTTTTGTAGAGAACTAATTTTCATTCATTCAAAATTTGAGTTTTACAACTTAGTTCATGGATATTTATAGCCTAAGATAATTAAACCTAAAAAAGGAAAGTAACATAATTACCATAATGACCCATTTGCAAAAATGTAACCTAAAAACACATAAATGAAAATTTTAAACCTAAAATTACATGTAAATAGCAATAAATCCGAAAATTGATGGTTTTGTAACCATTCTTCATGATTTTGTAGCCATCCACAAGAAAATGAAGATTCCTTCTAAATAGCTTGAAGGTAAAATGTTGGGTCACATTCTAATCCATATCATTTAGGCTACATGGAGTATCCTTAATACACCGTTACAATAAAATCCAAAAGTTTTAATTTTATGATTCGAAATAAAACTCTTTTAGCTGAGTATTTAAAGTTTTTGGCCAAACATTCTAGTGTTTTAGGTCATATAGTGTATACCTACAACTCCCTTACAGAGGAATGGAAAATATGCTATCTAACCATTGAACTTTAAACTTGAAACGAGTTAATGAATACGTAGGAAAACTCAATTAAAAAAAAAAAAAAAAAAAATTCTCTTTCTATTAGATAAATTTCTTCATTTTAATTTAACATTAAAGGTTTCTTTTGAACAATTACCAACTAACGCATAAAATATGAATCTTTGATAATAAAAAAATCAAAACTTTTTGTTTTAAGTCAGTTAAACTCACTTTTTTTGTTGATTATTTTAATTTTGTGGGTCAAATGTTCATGTTTTTTCGGCTACATGGAGTATCCTTACAACACCGTTACAATATAAATGAACATTCCCTTCTAACTTTGAACCTAAAACCTCAAAACGCATTGATTAATACCCACGAAAACATGATCTTTCAAATTAACCAAAAATAATTTTTTATTACATAAATGTGTGAAAGTAGTTCAAACATTTATCAGTGTCTTCTTCACAATTTACTGTCCATCTCTAGAATTGGAATTTTTTACAATTTTAAAACCCTAAAGTTTTTATTTTTATGCTTTGAAACCAAATTCTTTTTAAACCAAAAAGTTTTAATTTTTTTGCTTTGAATCCAAACTCTTTTAGCTGAGTATTTGAAGTTTTTAGGCCAAACATTCAGGTGTTTTAGGTCATATAGAGTATACCTACCACACCGTTACAAAGGAACGGACAATATGGACTCTAACCGTTGAACTTTAAACATAAAATGAATTAATGAATACATAGGAAAACTCAAATTTTTGAAAAATAAAAAAAATAATAAATCTCTTTTTGTTAGATAAATTTCTTCATTTTAATTAAACATTTAACGCTTTATTTGCACAATTCCAAACTAGTGCGTAAAATAGGAAATTTGATAGTAAAAAATCACCACTTTTTGTTTTTAGGCTTTTAAACTCACTTTTTTCTATGTGTGCATGTAGTTCAAACATTTATCAGTGTCTTCTGCACAATTTACTGTTCGTGTCTAGAATTAGAATTTTTTATAATTTTAAAACACAAAAGTTTTCGTTTTTATGCTTTGAAACCAATTTTTTTTAAAACAAAAAGATTTTAATTTTTATGCTGCAAATCCAAACTTTTTTAGTTGAGTATTTGAAGTTTTTAGGCCAAACATTCAAGTATTTTAGGTCATATAGAGTATATCTACAACACCTTTACAAAGAAAAGGAAAATATGCGCTCTTGAACTTTAAACTTAAAATGAATTAATGACTACATAGGAAAACTCAAATTGATAAGGCAACCCTAATTCTCAGCCCAAAGATCCAAGCTTGTAATGAAGCAAGAACCCTTGAATTAAGAGATTAACACCTCCTTATGGATTTGGGAACAACCAAGAGAAAAGCTAGAA
>JBBMKA010005419.1:0-11562 GCA_037833695.1 Sechiopsis laciniata | reverse complement strand
AAATGCTACTTTCACTTATAGTGAATGTATAATAACCTAGTGTTTATTGATCCAGGATACTACTACCTTTGTGATGCAGGTTATCCAAATGCTGATGGATTCTCAACTCCCTATAGAGGCGAACGTTATCATCTTTCGGATTGAAAGGGTAGTAATCCACCACGAAATCCGAGGGAGTTTTTTTTAATAAAGCACACTCCTCGGCACGAAATATAATAGAAAGAGCGTTCGGTGCGATAAAAAACTATTGGGCCATTCTGCGCCACAAGTCTTTCTATCCGCCGAAGGTACAAGTGAAGATCATAACAGCTTGTTGTCTCCTACATAATTTAATATGTAGGGAGATGGGCTCAACGATTGGTTTAGAGATATTGGGGGAAGATGATGCCACATTCTACCAAGAGGAAATGGACGATGCCCCGACAATTAATTTCTTTGAGACGTCACCTCTCTAGACTGCGTTCCGAGATTCTATGGCCCAAAGAATGTTTGACGCAGCCCAAAACTAGTAGGAATTAGACTTCTATTTTTTTTTTTTAGTGACTATAAATTTTATGAATCATGAATGACATAACATGACTTTTTTAGGGAATGATCCGTGTCTTGTATTATGTAATGAATGATACTAAATGTACGGAATAAAATTTAGTTGTCATATTCCTTGCTCTTTATCTCTTGTGTACAACTTCTATGTAGCAACATGGCCACGATGGGGAGAAATAATCGACACAATTGGACAGCAATGGAAAATAGAACTTTAGTCCAATCGCTGATCGAACTTGTACAAGAAGGGGGGTGGAGATCAGATAATGGTACTTTTAAGAATAAGTACCATAATGAACTACTTCGACTAATGCACCTAAAACTACCTGGATGCACAATCACGTGTACCATTGTGATTGATACTAGAGTAAAGAGTCTGAAACGACAATACCAAGCTATTGCCGAGATGCTGGGCAATACTTGTAGTGGATTCGGTTGGAATGATAAATACAAGTGCATTGAAGTGGAGCCAACTGTTTTCAACAATTGGGTCAAGGTATTAAAGAATAGTTATAATATAACAAAATGAAATTTCAATTTATTTATGAATCGTATGTTCTTAATTCCATTGTCAGACGCACTCATATGCAAAGGGCCTCAACAACAAGCCTTTTCCACATTACGATGACTTGGCTTATATCTTCGGAAAGGATAGAGCATGCAGGTCAATATCTCAGTCTGCTAGAGATATTGCAGAAGAAGATTACAATGCAGAGGTCGGTGAGGCGAGCGGTTCCCAAGAATATTACGGACCTGAGATTCCTGTTGCTGAGGAAGAAGACCCAAACACCCCCACAAGTAGAGTAGCCAGACCGTCATCCTCTTCTGTGGGAGAGAAGAGAAAAAGGGTCTCAGAAAAGCAGGAAATGTTTGATGTGTTGCGTGCCGGAATGAACATGCAGTACGAGCAAATCGTGAGAATTGTTGATTGGCCTGTTACAACCCTACAAGTGACAAAGGAGGATAATAAATCTACAAGAGCCGAAGTCGCTAGAATTCTTCAGACATTATCACCGGCATTAACTAGTCCAGAACGGGTTGTACTGATGAACATCCTTTTAAAAGATCTCGACGAAGCTTCTGCTTTTCTTGAAGTCCCTGAAAATGATCGACACAACTACTGCAATTATCTATTGAACAGGCCCAGATGATGATCTTCTCAATCTCTTTTCTGACGTCGATGGTTGCCTACAAGATGACCCCACTTCTTATATTAATTAAAGGATGAAATAGCTTTTTTTTTTGTTCAACCATCATTTACTTATTGTACGAAGTGAACTTGCTTTATATTTCCTATTTTATTATGAAATGAACTTTAATTACTATTTCCTATTTTATTATGAATGGAACGTTAATTCCTTTAATTTATTGCCCACGCTTTCAATTTTAATGACAAATAAACATACACACTTAGGTACAAGTGTTATAAAATGCATGAAAATACAAGTTCGATAAAAAAGAAGTTACACTATTAATTTCGAAGTTTGATAAAACCACTTTAAACTACTCTTTGTTTAGATTATGGAGCATCGAACGAATATAATAGTATGGAAGATATTGTACACATGGCAAATACAAATGGGGGATGATGTTGGTGCTGCTCTCACTAGAGCTGTAATGGACGAATCTTTAATTGAATGGTCATACTTTCGAGATTTACTGGCTGAACGAATATTTGCTAAATGGAAAACCTCATTAAATGAGTGAATGAAACAACTTTATATTGTAGTACGTGTAAGTGAATGATCTTAAGTGAATGATCTTATTAGTATCTCTTATTTGGTTGAACTAAAATTTAATATATTATGTCCAAATTATAATTTCATTACGGAATGAATATTATGTTGTCACAATTTAAAATGAATGTCATTTTTTTATATATTGCCAAGGAAATGAGTTGAATATTCAAAGCATACATAGTGTGTGGAATCATTAAAAAAAATGCATGAAAATGACAAATATAAGTTTAGAAACTCAGCTTAACTTAATATTCGTACGAAACACTTAACTTAATACCCAACTTAACTTAATACTCAGCTTAACTTAATCCCTGCACCAAACAACAGTTAGCTTAACTTAATCCAGCTTAACTTAATCTGTCCACCAAACACTGATTAACTTAATCCCTCAGCTTAACTTAATACTAAGGTTAACTTAATACCTATTAACTTAATCTTAATCTCTGTACCAAACACGCCCTAAGACACCATTGACACATCTTTAAGGTATAGCACTAAAAGTTTAAAATACATCAAATGTGTAGAGACACAATTGACATATAAGACCACACAATTTTTTTTTTTGAAACTCATTTAAAATTTTCCCAACACATCATTTTTAAATATATATATATATATATACAAAGGAATTTATCGTCAGCAGCATATTCTACCTCTTGTATTATATTTGCAGCACAATTAATTTTCTATCAGTGATAGAACTCAACCAGTGATAGAACTCAATTTGAATTTTTTGCTACAAATGAATTAGTTTTGATTTTGTATTATAGATAGAAATACTTTGCTTTTTTTTTTGTTATACATGCAAAATCCTCAATATATAATTATATTACTATTCAACTAGTATGGATAGTTTGAATTCCTAAAATCTTATATAATAATAATAAAAAAACTATATGGCTTTAAATTTCAAATATAAGCCATTACAAAATAATCATTCTTCTAAATGAATCCTTCCAAGTTCCAATATTTCAATTAGTTAGAATTTCATAAAATATAAATCACAGTCCACATATAAAAAAAATAAACATTTTGCAATATAAATAAATCGCTCTCAACATACTAAAAAAAAGAAGAGATGCATTTTGCAATATATACACACAAAACCGATGTACTTCACAATTATATACATTTTGGTAATAAATAAGTGGGAAAATGAAACTTAAGAACGCAATAAAGAAACGCCCTCATCTTCATATGAATCTTTTCCCAGACCAATATGGATGACTTCTCATTAAATAAGATCAAAATACAACTGTGGCTACAGTTAAACCAAAAAAAATTTACAGATGAATGTAATTCCCATCCAGAGTTCTTCTACTTCGGCCCTAGGGACTTGGCCAAAACAAAATTGGATGCGTAATTTTAGAATTAACATCAAGAATCAAGATATAGCAGATTCAGTCTCTTCCAAAAAGAGTAGACGATGAAGCATCAAGAAACTACCACATCTTTGCCTGCATTTTGGTCACTCGTCATATAAGAAACTTTCGACGGTGGCCAGTATCGGAATACCGATCTACCAACGATGTTTTCGACGGGAAGTGGACCCCTGGAAAACCCAAATGAGAGCAATTTTAGAAACATACTGATTATTCAGTAATTTCGATTGTTATCTAAAGAGTTGGATGCAATATCTATGGAAATTTGACATAGACCCGATAAGAACAAATGTGGAGCTCGTTTTCCTGATTATGTACAGTTGAGAAAGAAGTAGTAAATTGAATCCAAGATAGTTGAATTACCAGTTATGAGAATCGAAACTGTTGTTGCGATTGTCTCCCATTACAAAAACATACCCTTCAGGTACCAGCTGCAAGACAAACATGATATTCAATAATTTAGGTGAACATGTTTTACCAAATATGTGTTGTTTGATCAGTAATAATCAGTAAGAAAATGGGTAGGATAAATTACCACTGGCTCCATGTTATAAGAAAGTGGCTCCAAAATAAACTTCTCATCCTGAGCATCACCATTCACCAAGAGTTTTCCATCCCGAACCTATAGCAATAAAACAAAATGAGCTTGAGGAATCAGAACCTTTCATCATAAACTGATATATATTCAAAACGGGGCCAGTAAGATCAAAGATTTGAACCCAGCAAAATCGTTAACATAGATGAAAATCGCTAACCTCAACAAAATCGCCAGCATTGGCCACAATTCTCTTTATGAATACATCACTTGAGTTATAACCAATTTCCTGCAAATGTAACCAGCATTTTAGTTGATAAACCAGCAACTTAATTAAAGTTTGAGAGGGAAAGTTACATAAAAGGAAAATAGAGATCTTAAACGCTACCTGCAAGATTGGAGGTGCCTTAAATATGACGATATCAGAAACACTCGGCTTTCGAAAAAAATACGACACCTGAAAAGCAGAAGAAGAATCACCAAGTTAACAAAGAAACAAGTAATCGATAATGTCAAACCAGTTATTTATCATATTGCTCTTTCTTCTTCAATAATCATCAAACACCTCCTTCAATTGCCCTCTCTATATGTCATTTGACAACTGAAAAGGGAAATTCAAGTCTTTAAGGAGGCAGGGTTGATACAAAAGAGATAAAAGAAAGTAAACTTAACTCTCACAATGTACATCATCATCCTAAGAAATGTGCAGCAGAAATTCTAACCACATTTCTCCATGGTTACTCAACACATTACAATTAAAACAGGGATCCCCTTATTTTTTATTCTTGTTTTGATAATTGGGCATTGGAGCTTTGCCTCACTACATACTCGAGTGACCCGGGCCAATCCCAAGGCCAAACTCGGAAAACAACCTGAAAATTTACAATGAAGTTCACTCGTGAGTTTAGAATCTGGAATCTCCAAAGAAACAGACCTTGGAAACCCCAAACCTCTATAACAAGGCCGCACTTGGAGACAGGATCCCCATATTTCTAAGCAAAGATAGATAAAAACTATGCTTCTTGACAAACATTTCTACAATAAAAACATACCCACAAAATATAAGAAAACCAAGCATCCAAACAATTCTTTCAAATAGAGCATTTGATAATGGAAACAAAACTTACGAAGTAAATTAAACATTTCATATCAAATCAAATATATAATAACCAACCAATAGCCATAACAATCATTCTCATCTAGTTATATCAGATATTCAAAACAAAGATTTCAGTAAAAGAACATTGTCTGACCTTTTCAGCCAAGATGCGATCGCCAACATCAAGGGTGGGATACATTGATGAAGAAGGAATAGACCTTGGCTCAGCCAAGAATGAGCGAAAAAGAACCCCAACAGTCAAAGCTGTAAAGATTGCCTTCGCATCCTCAGAACAGTTATTCAAGAACCGCGATATCCAGCCGCTCTTCTTGGGCGGCTCGGTCACGCCCTCGTCCACGACGCAGTCAAAAACTCCATAGCTTTCTATTTCACCAGCTTCCGAGCCTGGAATCGATTCGTTACAGGGAAGCCACTTCGAGCCCTGTAAAAACGGGATAATCGAAGCGGCTTTGAATGAAGAAACACCAAATACGCCCATGGCCATTGGCGAAGAAGCGGAAGTAACCATGGTTGACTTCATAATCGAGATCAACCCTAGGACAAGGGGGCTTTTACAGTTATCACCAACAATTTCTCCGGCGAGAGCGCTGATCGAAGACGCTGAATTCTTAACCCAACATCTCGAATTGGATGGACGGGCGTCGGAATGAAAATTACGCACCGAATCGGAAGGGGAAAATTCCGGTTTCTGATTGGAGCCGAAAATTCGAGAACGAATCCAGCATTCGTGAACGGCGCGACAATTACCAAGACGAATACCGGCAGAGGATGCAAGGTTTTGGGCGACATAGCCCGAGAAGGAGAAGGTAACCCTAATAGCCATGTACCTGGAAAAAGTCGACCAAAATTCAAAGAAAAGAGCCTTCACGGACTAGTAACGTACAAGAACGAAGGGCTACAAGCCGATGGCCGCCATTTCTGCCGGAAAAACAAGTGAGACGGCGGCAGAGAGGAAGAATTGAAAGCGGCGGCTGAACTGGGAGACAGTATTCGAAGCGATTAGGGGATTGAAAGAGCGGAAACCGGCGAGCTGGTGATCGGATCTGAGAAACAGCGTATTTTTCCGGCCACTTTCTCTGAGGGAAGCGGCGCGAGGATTCTCCTGAGAGATTGTGGGAGCACTGAAAATCACGCAAATGCTTTAATTTAGTCATGAAGACGATGATCGTTTACAAATTTTGCCTTCTCTCTGCGATTTATTTACGATACTGCCACTGATTAAAATAGTTTGTTTGTTTTAGTGATTGCGTGAGAGGATAATATTGCACTCAAATAATTCTCCAACACTGACTTGGATGTTAAATTAGATTTTCACAAAACAATCAATTATCCACTCTCTACGTAAAGAATGACAGTCTTTCCTTCTTTTTTTTAGAAGTTAGCATGACATTTTTCCAATGTATTGATAAAATTGATAACATAAAAAATAATAATAATGTCAACAAATATAATTTAAAAATCTAACAAAAATCAATCAAACATGGCGATGGACAACCATATTTATGTTTCATTTTCCAAATTCTTACCAACAATAAAAGTAATTATCAAATATTTCCATAACAACATATTTTTGAATTTTGAAAAATTTAAAAAATACTCTTAAATTTTTAAAAAAAGTCTCAAGAATACTCATATCGTTAACTTTGAATAAGATTTGTTTCAAAAACACCCTAAAACTTTAATAGATGTTTAAAAATACTCTTAACTTTAAAAATATCAACAACAAAAAAAATCTCCACCATTAAATTTTGGATAAAAAAATATTTTTCACAAAATATTATCTTTAACTTTTCACAAATATTCTTACTCCAAAATTGTTACTTCTTTCTCTCTTTATATTTTTTTCCTCCATCAAAATTAATAAATATATTATTAAAAGTTGAAAGATTCTAGTAACATTTTTATCAAATGAGTTTTAGGAATTCAAGATTCATAACCATTTATTCTTCAAAGATGAAAAAAAACTAAATTATTGTTCACGTGAATTTAAAAATCTAAATGAATAGGTTCATGTAAGAATTATGAATTTTGAATTTCTGAAACTTATTCGATAACAATGATACTACAACATTTTAAGAAAAAACAAAAGAAAGAGGGAAAGAAGAATAATCATTTTTTAGTAAAAATATTTTTTAATATTTGTGAAAGGTTAAAGACATTATCCAAACAAAAAATAACATTTTTATTATCCAAAATTGAATAATGAAAATATTTTTGTTAACCTTTTTAAAACTTTTTTTAAGGTTAGAGGCTATTTTTTAAACAACAATTTTAACTATTTTCATCTAAAATTAATAATAGGAGAATTTTTTAATGGTATTTTAAAATTTAAGAGTATTCTTTAAACTTTTTAACGCAAACATCGTTGTTCTTCATAATTTAACAATCAAATACCACGGTGGCATGGAAGTAATTATTGGAGTGAGGAAGGGTTATTTTAGTCTTTTGAAATGAGAATATTTTATATGGACATATTTGTTTGACTTGGACTAAAAAGGTTGCTCGCTGCTTCGTGGGAACTTCCTGGACATCCTAATAATTCGGACAATTCACTCAACCAAATGACAATAAAATCCCTTATTCACATTTACGCTCCGAACTCTCTTAAAATTTAAAAACAATAAAAATTAAAAATTAGAGTTTTAAATAGAAGTGAAACATTTTTTAAGTTGGGAACTAAATAAAATTGAATTTACCTCAGCAACATATTTTACGTCTTATATTATATTTATAATTCCAAAATAATTCATCACATAATCTTTATCCATGGAGAATTCAATCAGTGATAAAATTTTATCATTCATTAAATTCTATCGATGATAGAATTTAATTTAGATTTCTTACTACAAATGAATTAATTTTGATTTTGCGCATAAATGAAAATACTTTCGCTCTTTTTTATCATACATCCAAAATTCCCTAAATAAAATCTATACTCTTCTTCAATAAATAAAATCTACAACTCAAATTTTAAAAATATAAAAGTTAAAAATTAAAGTGCTTTTTTTCCTAATAATAACAACAATAAATTAGAATTTCCTAATAATGACAACAATAAATTAGAAAATAAATGTGATTAAAATATATATTAGCTCAACGATTATTCCTATAATTAAGAAGTCATGGTTCAAAATATTTTGATTTATATAATTAAACTCAAAAAATAAATATTGTTCTACTTTATAGGCTAACTTCAATCACTGGTGTGCACAATTATGCACAATTTTAAAGATATCTTGAGTAAGTACTTTTTTTTTTAAACAAAGGTTAACCACGTTTGTCTCTAGACCAAGCACTAAAAACTTGAGCAAATACTTTCACATTTATTTTTACTATATTATTTTAACGATCTACCAAAAGTAAGAGAGTGCTTTATTAATTAGTATAATATCTCACATAAAAATTAATTTATGGTGATAGTTTATATATCGTATTAAGATGTTGAAATTATCCACATTTTTAATGTGGAATAAAATGAGTATCTCCGACATCTCTTTTAAAATGGTGTCGCATTGAAAAGGCTATCGTAGATTATTTCTAAATTTGTGAGATTGAATACTCACTTGGATTGGATTTAAACTTTTTAGGATCAAATATTAACTTAAGTTGGGTCTCAATTACTTTAATTGAGTCGAATTCAAATTTGAAATTAAATACTTACAGTATAGAATTTTATCTCAAAACTAATTGATATAAAATTTTATCTTAAAATCAATTGATAATTATACATGTAGTTCATATATTTTATTAAAATATTAAAAACTATTTACCTTTTCCAGATCCCCTACCTTGTTTACTATTCACAAGAAAAAGATGGTTTTATCATAAAAGAAAAGTTTTGGTCCATCACAAAATATTGAAAGTATGTATAAATATATATTTTTTGAACAACATAAAGTATGAATTTGTTACTTTGACCCAAAAAATCATATAGATAAGGTAAACGTTGTTTATTGTTGGAGGTTCCCAAGGTGACATAACTGCTTACGTCATCCATTTGATTGTTGTGGAACGAGTTTTGAAGGTCTTTGTCCAAAATTAAAAAAAATGTTTGTGTAAAGGTCAACATTTAATTCTCCAATCTTAAATGCTAAGTTTTGAATCATAGATTGGGTTTTTTAGCAATAGGTTAAGTTGGAAAAATATTTACCATATTAGAAAAAAAAAGATTTAGTAATTATATCGATAAGTATTAATAACTAACCATATTAGAAAAAAAAAAGATTTAGTAATTATATCCATAGGTATTAATAACTATGTTAATATAAAATGTTGTATTAATAATATATAATATTATATTAAATACAAAATATAGTATTAATACCCTAAATAATACATGAATATTAACAATATCGTATTTTTTATTATGAATATAAATATTTTTAAATTTAACTAAATTTATAATTATTTTGTTAAAATAGACCATCCATTATAATTTCTCATCATATATTTATACATTTATAGCTCAGAATGTTTGGAATCATAGGGATTTACTTCCTTATTTTGAGTTTTTAAAAAGAGAAATCGTGAGAAATAGCTCAAAAAATGAAAGGAAAATGACTGAAAACAATTCACTATTCGGACTTCTAGATACTACGAGGGATGAGGATGGAATATAGTTTGGTTCCCAATTATATTCCTAATTCATTTTGAAATCATTGCCTAACTCAACTTTATGTTTGTTACAACAACAACATTGGACTCCTTTTGGCGGCCATCTTCCTCTATATGATTATTATTATTAGAGAATTTACCCTCATCAGATTGTACCTCTTATATTATATTTGAAACATAATTTCTAAAATAATTTATCTATAACACACAATTTTGTATTAGCGATAAAACTTAATCAGTGATAGAATAAGTCTATCACTAATTGAATTCTAATAGAACTCAACTAGTAATAAAAATCAAATTTCTATCAATGATAGAACTCAAACAATGATAGAATGAATCTACCACTAATTGAATCATATCAGTGATAGAACTCAACAAGTGATAGAATTGAATTTGTGGATTTGCTGCTACAAATAAATTAGTTTTGATTTTGTGCTATAAGTAGAAATATTTTGACATTTTTTATTATACATGCAAAATCTCATTATTATTATTAAATAATATGAGATTCCTCTTCACTAACTTAATTTTTTAGGATTTTGGTTTGATCAAAATTTGAGAAACCAATAATTTACCTGGAGCTCTGATACTGTGTTAGAATTGAAATAGAAAAAAATGGAATACATCTATAAAAAAGAATAACAAGATTATTGTTGGGTAGCAAACAAAATTATTGATTAAATCAAGAAAAAATCATGAATATATAAATTATGACAACCACCTCTATTGGTATAAAACTTTTTAACGAAACCAAAGATTGTCATATTTATCAACCATAACAAAAATAATAAATAAAAAAATATTAGCACATAATTATGGTTGCTTATAAAAAAAAAAAAAAAGACCACTATCTTATGTTAAACATATTTCGCTTAAAATTTTAATTGCAAAATGTGAATTAGGTTTCATTTTAAATGCATTTGAAATGGGTTAAACTAAGTGAAATAGCGGGTTGATTTAACTATTTCGGCTTAGCCACAAAAACATGAAAATAAACTAAAATAGATAGATTTGGGCTTATTTACAAAGCTTTTTTCACATTCGAACAATTGGGTAAGAGAAGAAAATCGATATTGAGGGAAAGAAAAAGAAAGAAAGTGAAGACAATTTAGCTTGTACAAATACGAAAAAGGGTAAACAATGAAGTGTGTGGGTTGTATTTGAACTATTATGTACATAATCTATTTGTTATTACACACTATATTGTTAGTGATCAATACTTTAAAAAGTGTTTAATATATCTATGAATAATTGTCTACTATATATAATATGTATTTATTTTTATATTGCACTTATTTTCGGAGATTCACACAAACTTTCAATATCTTTTTAGAGTAAGATTTCATCGAACCAAACACACATTTATAATTTATGAGTTGGATTCCAACCAACATAATATTATAATCAAGAATTACAAGGATCATGGTTATAGTCTAAGATTCCAAGAAATTTAGATGTTAAACCAACAAACCAAACGCATTCTAAAAGAATAATGTGAAGAATAAAGATGTCATTCAAGAATATCATGTTTATGGGCATCTTAAAAACACATATTCTAAGAGAACATCCAAATGTTTCTATATATAATTAAACATCTTACAATGTTGAGACATCTAAAGATAACTA
>JBBMKA010005418.1:0-11563 GCA_037833695.1 Sechiopsis laciniata | reverse complement strand
GACATGGAGTCCATAGGATTTGCATATGGAACCTGAGGTTGTATTTGAATGTTTTGTATTTTGCTATTTCAAATTATACTTTGGCCAGGGTTGTTTTAATGTTGAAACAGAGAATATTTTAAATGTTTATAAATAGGTTCCTTGGTATTTCAAATGGATGTTTTATGCAAACTTTAATGCTTTATGATTTGTAACGTCTTTTATGCATGCATGCTGAGTAAGGACCAAGTTTAGGGCCATTTTTGGGTCATGTCTTTACAGCTGTCGAGGATAAAGAATCTGTCCTCACAGTTCGACTGGTGGGGACACGTACGTTGGTCCACTCTCAGCCGCTGGATGATGACAACCTAACAAGATCTAGCTAAAAAGAAGCACCCCTAGAGCTAACAGAGTTCAGCATCAATAACATTGCACAAAAATAGACAGAATGCCAACAGTCATAAAACATAGCAGTCATTGTAAACAGAAAAGTGCAATCCAGGGTACAAAATTCTACATGCCAGGTCCTATCAGACAAGTCATACAATCCTATCCACTAGCACATATGCATCAATAAAACTGTAAAAGCCTATCCACTAACATGTACATTGAACAGGCAATATTCAAGCAAAGCCTATCCACTAATAAGTCCATGCAACAGTACAACACTCAGAAGCCTAGTCCACTAGCATGCTCAACAAGTTATTAAAGCAGTAACAAACAACCAAGAAACTATCAATGGCAAGTGTAGGGTCCACACAACCCCGACAAGGAAATCCTTACCTGAATAAACAGAATAGTCCAAAATAGGCTCCTTGAGCTGCAGATACCAACACGTACAAACACAACCTAGCAGCAATAATAATAATTAAATGACATCCAAACAGCCTACTAAACAACTAAGAATGCAAAGGATTAAAGGTTACCCAATCGAACGACAGCTTGGCAAGGGCAAGAGCACGGCTACGCTGACACAAGTGAGTGTGTGCGGCAGGCTGTGCAGTAGCGAGGCTAACGCGCGGGGGCTGTGGGTGGCTTGGTGCGTGTCTGCATGCAGAGACGGTATAGCAGTGAGGTTGGGCAATCACGAGCTTGTGCGCAAGGGCTGGGCGTGTGCGGCAGCGAGCGGGCGAGCAGGCTGATGGCTAGCGATTGCATGGGTGATTGGGGCTTGCGACTAGGCGAGTGGTTGGGCATGCAAGCGGGATCTTGATGCTGCCGTGTGTGGTGCTCGGCTAGGCGATCTGGGTGTGGGGCAGCGATGGTGCGGCGAAAAAGAAAGGGCGGATCGATGTGGGCGTGGCTCGGTGGTGCGATCAGCGACAAGGAGAAGGGCTCGGAGGTGGGGCTTGGTGAACGGCAAGACGAAGAAGAAGAAGACGGTAGAGAATGGGGGTTTTCTTGGTGCGTGCGGCAAGGGAGGGGGAGAGAGGAAGAAATCGTTTTCTTTTGGGCTTCTGAAGAAACGAAAAAAGAAACAACCTTTTCCCTTAATTCTTTCCATTTAATCCTATTAAACCAAAACTCCTTTTTCTCCAAAGTGACCTCCAATCCTCCCAAAACGAAAACTAGCTTGGAAGTCCTGTAAATCACAAAAACAACCCTGGTCTCTGTTAAACACAAGAACGACCCTGAAACTCAGCAAATTACCAAAGTAACCCTCGAGGTAAAATGACCAAAGTACCCCTAAAGGCTAGAACCGAATCACAAGAGAAACATAACTGGGGAACCGAGATGAAAATCTGGGCCGTTACATTACAAGACTAAACTTTAATTTTCTTAATCTCATAGAGAACAATTTTATAATTTAACTTTGAAAAGAATTATGACACATGAAGTTAAATTGAAACTTTAAAAATATACATTTAATCTCATTTATTTAATTTGGAGTGTATTATATTACCTTGAAAATATAATCTGCCACCATGCTTGCCTCTTGACCTTCTGTTGAAGCTTCCTGAAAACAAGACACTTTATGTAAATTAGTTTCACTAATACTTTCAATCAAACACGAAACAGATAAAAAAAAAATCCACTTTAATCTAGTTTCTTGAATTTAAATTCTTTTAGAGTTCAAATGGATCAAAATGTTTTATGTTTCTCTGTTTTGGCATATTAACTCTTTTCTTTTTAATGATGTCCACTTTATGTTTATCTATTTATTTATTTATTTAAGTCTTTAAGTTGTTGGTTATTTGGCTGGTGTTTCTTAGTTTGTGTTTGGAACAAAAGACATTGATTTCATTCTCACTTTCTTGTTTTTTCAATTGCAGTAATTGTGTTATGTTTAGGGCATTTTAGAGTTTTGATTTATCATAAGTAAAGTCCATTTCTTGCCTTATTCTTTATAGGTTGATACGAGAAGCTCATACACACAAATGAAGTTAGATGAAAAGTGGGAGTAGAATGAACGCACTTCCTTAGGCACTACATATGATGGCTTTTGCTTGACTTTAATTTTGGTTGCGAAATTTTTCTAAATTCACTTTCTACATATGAATTTGTGCAATGATCGCTCTAATTTCTTCTAATTTAATGATTTTGGTGATGAGCATTAAATATATATCTTTGATTAATTTATAATAGGGTTGAAAGAGATTTAATGGCAAAGCTAGAAGAGGCACTCTTGATTAACCCCAAGAAGCATGATGATATTTAGTGCTTAGAAAATTCTTACACTTACCATGACTTTTTTAGCCCAACGAGGATGAAACATGAAGTTACTTCGGTAAGGTCTTAATATACTTTCAGCAAGCGATGGATGAGGTAGAAAAATCTTGAAAATAGCTTATAAATATGTCTTTATGGATGTATTTTTTATTTTAACATGATGATTTGTTGCATTCAGGATCTTGAAAACGAACTTCATCAAAAGCCTTGGAGGTAACTGCCAAGGTACTTCAACTGTCTTTGGAGCAATTTGATTATTTTTCTATTTCATGAATTCTGAACTCTTTTCATCCACTTTCCTACACATAAATCTTTAGCCAAAATCTTAATAAAATCCCTCTTCTCTCTCAATCCAATCTTCTTTTTCCTCTATTTTTTTTTTCTCTTTTACTTCATTTTGCAATGGGGTTGATTCTTCCTTATACCTAATGAACTTCTGCATTTCTATTCGAAAGGTGCACGAGCGGTTTTTTTTTTAAATTGAGGAACTTGAAATTTGCAAGGAGAAAGAAAGCGAATTAGAGAAGGGTATAGTTTCTTTCATTTTCTTACGTATCCTACAACAATTTATATTTGCCTTCTTTCAATTTTTTTTTCTTAGGTAATCGGAAAACTTCTTTATGGACAAGTGTTAAGACAAGGATAAACAATGTTCATGAAATTTGTTATGGCTAGTGGTGGTGTGTTTTCTCCTTTTCACATAAATTTGCTTCATTCTTATTTGTTGCTTTGCACATACTAAGCCTTATTTTTATTTTTTATATTTAATTTGAAGTTGAAAGAGGGTTGGTACTTTGTGTTTGAATCTATCGAGGAATGTTCATTTTTTTTAGATAATGTTTGTTTAAGATTAAGTTATGTGAGTTGCTTTTATTTAAAAAAAAAAAAAACTCAAGTTATTGGTATTTTGTGTTTGAATTGATAGAGGTTGTTAGTTTGGCTCTTGGAATATATAAGTTATTTTGGTTGTTGGAAATCTATTGGATATTGAAATGTTTTAAGTGTATTTTCACGATGATCAAATTATTGGGATTGAATATTATATATATTTTTTAAAAAAATAGATGACATTTTATGATGTTTATAGAATGTCAAATTAAAACTTTACTTGATGCTTATCACCGGTCAAAAGTATAACTTTTCTTGACATTTATAACATGTTAACAATATAGCATCACTTGACGCTTGCAATGTGTGAATAGAATAATTATACTTGACGCTTACCAAATGTCAAACAACTTTTATACTTGACTCTTCTAATATGTCAAGTATATATATAGTTGACATTTATTCGACCGTCAAATAATGATACATTACTTGACACTAGTATAGTTGACGTTTAGAAAACCGTCAAGTTTTGTTCTGCTTGACATTCCATAAGCGTCAAATAATGTCTTTTTTGTAGTAGTGATACTAGATAAATCTTGCTATTCACAGTGGATTAGGCTGATTTTGACTGGACCACTTAAACACCCTGTGTCAACTCTCTATCCCTTTTCATCTTTTTACTTTCCATTACATTCTTGAGTGTATTTCTCATTGTTCATTACCGAAAAGAGAAAAGAGAGAAGGAAAGAAGAAGAAGAGGTTTCGATCCATACCATTGTACCTGCACTGCTGCTCAGTATTGGTTCATTTCGATCTCGCATTTTCGCACAAGAGAAGCCAAGAAGAATGCCTCTTCATTTGTGTAGGCTTTGGACTTCCTCATATTCTACAAATTCTCAACAACCATGAATATATAATAGATATAAAATAGAAATTAAAGTCATTGAAGTTACAACAACAAAGACACTATTTGAGGGCCAGTGACCTTATATACAAAATTGAAGGTTAACATTGATGGAAGATTATTAAAGTTTAAAACTTATAATTCAACCAATAAAGATAACAAAAAGGTTTTTCTCATTTAATAAGCTAGCCCTAGTATTCTTTAAAACAAGAACTTAGCATTAATAGATTATTTGACCCAAGATCACTTTAGAGGATAGGGATTAACAATGCCTTTTTGGGCCAAATCTATTGGAAATAAGCACAATATATCTATGAAACAAGTATTTTCTCTCTTGTGTTTCTAATGAAAATCAACAAACATAAATATGGTAAATAATTCAAACACAACACTATGAATTTAACGTGAAAACACCTTTTCAAGGTAAGAAGTAACAAGTCATGGACCGAAGTCAAATTTCCACTACAATCAATAATGGATTATAATAAATTCTCCCTAGTTACAACTAGAGGTATACAACATCAAATATTTCAAGATTAAATATCTTGGCAACAAATGACACTATATCAAGAGAAATAAATAAAAATATCTCATAAATTGTGGAACCAAATCACCCACTGAATTTTTTGCTTTAGAAAGCTCCCCATCCAATCTCCACTACCCAGATTGAAGACTCTTATGTCATGAACATGCAGTCAAACTTCCATCTAAATCCAATGACAAGTTGACCTACAAAACACTAAAAAACTAATCTACGCTAAAGCCATTTTTCTTTTCTATTTCTTTCTCTCTCTAAACTGTCGTTTCAAATGCCAGTTTATATATATGGATTTATCGTGGACCTCCAAATTAAGTGAAAAGACCCATCAAATCTCCCATTTTTCACTAGAGGAGCTTGTCATTCCAGCAACGAAATGACAAACTGAAGCTTCTCTCTTGGTAGATTCTTAGTCAACATATCTGATCCATTATGACCTGCATGTATCTTCTCAAGTTCAAACACACCATCATTTGCATCTCTCAACAGTGATAGCTCATATCTATATGTTTAGTTTTAGAATGAAACGTAGAGTTGTTACGACGATGAATATCACATAGAATATCACATACTGTTGTTGTTTAAAGCCAAACAATTGTATAATCTGCTTCATCCGCAATATTTCTTTGAAAGCTTCTACTAGTGCTATATATTCTACTTCTGTAGTAGTTAGTCCAACACACTTTTTTAGTCTTGACACCCAAGACACGAGACCACTGATAACTCTTAAATAGAGTTAATATTTAGTATCTCTTGAAATAATTGTTTAAATTAATTAATGAAATATAGAGCTAAAATGAGATAGAAATAGTAGTTAAGGAGTAAGAGATTAATGTTTACGCATTAGGGGAATAAACGAAGAACTAGGATTGAAAAGCAGAAAGAAGATAGGTTAAAAGCAAAAAATCTTATGAGAATAGCCACGCACTAATGTGACAAGTTTTGTAGGAAGCCTAAAAGCGAAGCAAGGGATGGAAATCTAGAAGGAAGAGCTGAACGACGAAAAAACGAGATCTTGATAGCACAATAAAGGGAAATGATCCTTGATAGCTTTAAATAATAGCGCTATTTAGGCCTTCAAACCATCGCATTTCATTAGATTTGGAAGTATCAAATTGCATTTTAGGGTAAATAAACGAGTAATATCGCATAAAATCAGCATGTTGAGATAAGATCAGATGCAAGTTAAAAGTAGGATAATAATGAGGTTAAGAACATCAATTTACACGCATGAATAAGGAAATCGCATGATTATTTGAAAGGTTCGCTAACAGACTAAATGCGCAGGAAAAGCACTTGATATCGCATCGCGGCAGGATATGTGGTTGGAGCGGGTGGCTTGGAACAAGCAAAAAAGGGAAGTTCTTAGTTCTATATAGAATGCAGAATCATCGGGATAGAAATGGAAGTTACTGTCAATTAAATAAATCAGTATGAGAAATCGTCGCAGTAATTGAACGTGATCAACAAGACACCATAGATGCCTATAAATAAGTATTGGAAAGAAGGCTAAGGTGTACTGGTTTTGGAAAAAAGCTACCATAGATGAACTTTTTGATTGCTAGGGTCTCCACCGAGACCCCGACCATCCCCATTCTTTTGTAACCCTAATGAACTAGTACCATGGTCTGTTGGTAGACGAAATCATTAGTGATAATGGCGTCAATTCTAGTAGCCCGCTAATTTATTATGTTCTTTTTAGTTTATTACTTTACTTTCGCATTTCCTTTGTAATCAAAAGGAGTAGGTTGTAACGCTTTCTTTACTTTAATAGTATGCATAATTGTTTCAGACCTGATCCCTTATAAGCAGTCATGAATAGTGTTTTTATCAAGAAATATCGTTATGAATTTTACGTAATGCTAATGGTAAACTCACCCTAAAATCAAGAAAGAGATTCATGAGCAACATCGACGGTTGTTTTCAGAGCAAGGGTCAATTGACAATCCACCTGTAGCTTGTTTATCGTTTGCCTTGGAAAAGGGAGCGACAAAGGGCTTAACCTCACCGTTGTCGCTAGCACTGCCTTGTCTAAGGTATTTAAGAGAAGAGTTAGGAATAACATTATCACTAGTAGCATGCACAATACTTCGTTAAAAAAGTAAACTCACGGATAATGTACTGACGAGTTGCAGTTAAGTCTAAGTAAAGTCTAGCATGTGTTTACACTCTCATCACCTCTTGTCTTAAGAATGAGTTTCTGGTTTCGTTGCATCACCTTCCTATTAGTCTATTTCATTCGTCAGTCCTACGGACCGTAGGTAAAGAATACATTTGTGGAATGCATGTTATGATTGTAGGTGCTGAGATTTTATAATGCTTCATTAATATTGAGTATGCGTCGATTAGCTACCTACGTATGCTAACCGTTAGTGAACGCGAAAGAGGGAATTGGTGGAAGACCCAGCAGGTTACGTTTAGTTTGGTGCAAAATTTTTCGCATCAGGAAAGGAGATTAGCATTAACTCCACTATAGCATGCGACGCCCCGCGATGTCTGAGGTACTGCAGTAGAAGCTGGATGGCTGAAAATATAATGAATGTGGAAGTAGTCATTAGGTTTAGGGTCATAAATAAACTTTTCATTGCATTTTAAGCCCTGTTGTTGTAGCCGATGTCATTGAAAGTCACAAACCCTAAAATAATTATCATAGCATTTTAAGCAATGTTATTGTAGCCGATGTCATTGAAAGTCATAAACTTTTCATTGCACTTTTTCTATGCTATAAAAGAAGCAATGAAAGTACTATGTTTTATTTCATATTTCTATTGTTATGAAAACCTTTGATAATTATGATGTAGTTTATCTTTAATTCTATTTCTAAAACATTAAAAAATGATACGGAAAGCCTAACACTTTTAGATTTCCTACAATTGGGTCACAAATAGACTTTTAATAGCATTCTTATATTATTTTTTACGTTCCTATAACTTAAATAGTATATAATGTATATGTAAAAGTCACTTACAAACATATATACACATAAGAACTTCAAATTTATGGCACATAAATTTAAAATATTACTATATTGGAACAATGGTAAAATCAAAATCCTAATAATTAAAGTGAATACACATATAATCTCAAGAATTTATACAACTCCTTTAAATAAACATCCGGATGCATGTGTCATGATCATTTCATTAACTTGATAAAAAATAAAACCAAAGTATATGTTATAAATCATGATTTCAACTCTAACACACATATCAAATATAACAAATAAATATTAATCCATACAAACTAATTTAACTAAACTTAATAAAATCCAATTGGATTTTTTACCTTATCAATTAACACTCGTAATGTTTGCAGAAGAGAAACAAAATGCATAAACTGAGTTGGCATAAAGAAATAAACATATTAGTGCATATCTTTTCTTTTCACCATATGAATCGAAAAATAAAGTTAGGACAAAGAAAGAAATCCAAGATTAAAATCAAAACTTGTAAATGTTGAGAAATGAAGGTAGGTGCACCTGCAGAATCAAGTCATTACAAAGTGCACCTGCAAAATTGAGTATTTGAGAATGAATATATCTCACAAAATTTTACAACTCATTAGCAGATTTAAATACAACTCATCAATTTCAGATCTTGCTAAATTTCAGATCAAACATGTATTTTCACAAGCATTAAGCAAGAACTCACTTAGGGCTTCATGGACATACATGTTCTAAAATAAAAGGTTTTATAAGTCATTAACCAAAACAAACACAAAGGAGAACCTTAAAATGCTGAAGAGAACCTTGTGGTTGTTTTGTTGCACATTTGAGGTCTCTTTGTTGCACCTTTAAGGTCTCCTTTCGTTCCTTTCTTTTAGATTTGTGAAGAAAAACTTAAGACTGTTTTGTTGAATATGACTTCAAATACACGAAAACCTTAAATAGAAGAATCAAATAAGCATTCTAGAAATAGAAATCAAAGAGGATGAGAAGGGATAGTTATGGTTCGAGTAATAGAAATATTCATCATGCTTCTAAATGGTAGCATGCAAAGAAGAATTGAGTAATGCTTTGAAGCCATTCATTGACAAAATCATCGATGCCTTTTGAAAAAGGGAGATGTATGCATAGAATTCTCTCAAAGATGCATAGACTTTGAATTAACATGCATTACCAAAGGGAATCTGTGTTGCATCTTATCAACAATGTTCAAATTAACCACTACTACAAAAAATGAGTTAGTTGACGTGCATAGAGTGTCAACTATAAGGGTTAGTTGACGCTTTTAAAAGCGCCGACGAATCCAGTATCAACTAAAGTCAGTAAAGTTGACGCTCGATAAAGCGTCATCCATAATTATAGTTGATATGTTATAAAGGTTAAGTGTATAAGTGATTGACACTCTATAAGTGTCAAGTGATAGTTTGGTTGACGTTCTATAAACATCAAGCAAATGTTTGGTTGACGTTTAATAAGTGTCAACTGACGTTAACAAAAGCGTCAAGTAAATACGATTATTAAGCGTCATTTAATATAAGGTTGACACTTAAAAACACATGTATTCTTATTTTTTACCGTTTAAAACGTCAATGAATATATTAATATTTTTTTATTTATTATTATTATTTTTTTTATAATTGATCCCATTTATCTACTCATCTTGTCAACACATAATAATATCTTACTAGACAGAATTCAAATAGCAAATTGCAATTTCAACATTAAAACACAAGCATTAAACAAAATATATATTTCTAGTACTCATGGTTTATATAATCCAAAATCACAAAGAAAGTACGGAACCACATTTCCAAAATTTGTAAATATTTAAAAACTAGAGCCTATGAGCTTCAATTGAAGTGCCCAACTAGTTTCAAAACAAATTGTATACATAAAAAAGAGGTTGAATTTTTCAAAATTTGTACTCTTCTAAAATATATCCAACACCAAACAAATACCCCACTACTTCTGAAGCTATTGTATGTACAAAAGACAATGAATCTTCACATGTAGTGTACCAGTTGGATTAGGATCCCACTAGATTAGGTTCTTTATTTGAAGACATACCCAAAGCCCTAGTCATTGACCCTGCATCATTACAAGCAATGCATTATAGAAATGCAATCATGTAGATTCAAGAACTAACATTAAAAAGCTTCTACAACTTAACATCTAACATCACAAAAACATAAAATTAAAAACAAAAACATTATATGCAAAGAGAGAAGAAACCTCTCTCTCAATCTTTTAGATCTAAAAATTAACAAAAGCATATGAAGTTTATACGTAAAGAGAGAAGAAATGCATACATTCCTCGACTGCTGGCCAAAACTTCTTCTAAAGGCTCTTTCCTTTCATCAATCATGAGGGAAACAAAATCAAAATTCAAACCACAAATTTACAGACGGGAAACTAAAATTGAGAGAGAGAGATTGAGACTAACGTCCAACTATAGCAACAATCAAAGAGAAGCGTTCGATTCCGTAGAAGTTTTATCTATCCTTTAATTTTTGGCCGATTTTGTTTAAGTCTTGAGATTTCATCTTTTCTATATGAAAGACATGAAGAATCTAAGATGAAGGAGTCAAAAAACTAAAAACCAAATTCAACTACTCTGTAGTTTGGGAACATCACTTCAGAGGGAAGCCATTTTGAAGAAACTTTCCAATAATCACAAGGCATTGGATACGGACCTGAATGGTGTAATTTTATGTGAAGAAGAAGTTTTTCTTGTTGTTTGTAGAGTTTGTGCCATTTGGGTTACTCCTGCCAACAGAAGAAAGCATATAGCCAGCCAATTGCTAGATGCTCCAAGGTAAACAAGTATTAAGAAATTAATTTAATTTACTATTTTTTTTTTTTTTTTTTGAAATTCTGAGGCCCAACAAACTACTTGAATATAACTTATCATATTCAAACAAATCATAAGAAATTACACTCTCACAATAATAAACTTCTTAAACCTGAGATCTAGATGATGCAAATCTTTAAAGTTAAAAGACCATTAATAGGAATGTAAGATCCTTTGTACATTTACCTATGTAAGATGAAATGCAAAGATGGTTAGCAAGTAGTTAGTTATATGGTCCTTGATAGTTTCAAACTTTTATTGCTATCAAAATATAAAAATAATCAATTTTAGAGGTTACTTGGATCCTTTATTCTTGAGCTCTCTCAAGACCTAAACCAAATTGTCCAAAATATTCAATATCTCTCTCTTTTCCTTTTATTTTATACCTAACAAAATCAAGTTAACAGCTAAAGGAAGAAAAAAGTTAGGGATGGTACAATTAAATTCAAACTTAGACAGGAAGGGAGCTACACTCAATCTATTGGTGTATTAAATTGAAAATTTTTAAGGTTTACACTATATTCTCCATTGTTCTAAATAGAAGGTCTTTTTTGTAATGATGTATGTTTTCTTTAAATACCTTTTAGAATGAAAATTAGAGATGTTTGGATGAGGTTTTGAAGGAGTTAGTTTTGTAAACAAAAATTAGGAAGTCAAGGTCAATTACAGTGAAACAAAGGATAATTACAACAATAAAAAAGAAATATCAAAATGTTTCTTATCCACAAAGTTTCCAGACAATAAATGTAAAGCCTCCAAAGGACAACAAACTTACTGATAAGGCAACCCTAATTCTCAGCCCAAAGATCCAAGCTTATAATGAAGCAAGAACCCTTGAATTAAGAGATT
>JBBMKA010005417.1:0-11563 GCA_037833695.1 Sechiopsis laciniata | reverse complement strand
GTGATTTTAATTGTCTTTATGCATGCATGCTGAGTAAGGACCAGGTTTAGGACCATTTTTGGGTCGGGTCCTTACACAAGTATCCATCCCAAGATGATTTTTTTATTAACTCGCGAATGATAGCTTGGGGTAGATTAAATATCAGTGTATCAAAGGTAATGTTTTGAAAGTGTAGAATTAAAAAGCAAGATTCTAACTCAGCATTGGTCAAAGCATAATCTTAAGCAGTGAGTAAAATGAAGGAATGATTATATTAATTAGTGAGTAGATAAAAGAAATCGAAGGATAGGATCAGCAGGGACAGGGACTTCATTTTTTACTACACATCTTCTGAATCAGAGCTATCAAGTAGGTGGAAGAGACAATGTCTTGGAGATTCGGGAAGATAGGTCTACGGAGTTGCGGTTTTGAATGAGTCAGTATGTCAAAGACTATCCTGTCTCATTTCTTCATGTAGTCCATAAGCTTCTTCATATTGTTGTCTAGCAACCAAAGGCTGCGCCTGAATTTTTCTCAAATTGTCTTCTTCATCTTTCCCGAACGAGTAGACACCTGGGGGTGTGAAGAAGGTCCTGCCTCATTTGTCAAGTTTGAATGTTTAGACGTGAACTCGGCCATGAGGTGCTGGATACTGCTGTCCACTTCATCAAGATCACGCCCAAATGGTGTCAGTCGAACTCTCTGCCACTTGGCGATGCTCGCCTCAGCTTCGTCCACTTCCTCTATGATTTTGCGTCGGAACAGGTTCTCCGACGTAAGATTTCCTTTTCTTCCAATTCCTCGATGATCATCTAACATCTATGCTTTTCCTTCTCGTTGCGTCTTCACTTCTTCTTCTGCGTGAACTGATGCAACCTCAACAGGTCTAGAGGTGCCTGCATTCGCGCTCATTCTTCTTTCTTCCTCCATTGAAGGCGTCAATCCTTCGAAATACCCTGAGGGTTCTTGACTACCTTTCCTCACCACTTGATGCGGTGTTGAAGTAACAGCCGTTTCCTCCCTAAGAACCTTCGAAGATTCCCTCACTGCTGCAGTACAGTCTTTCATCCTTTCAGTTGTGACTGTCCGTCTTCAGTGTGCACAGATGCAACATTTATTTGCTCAGGATCCTGATTGGGATCTACTTCTCCTTTCTGCTCCATTCTTATTTGCCACGACCTTCTATAAGTGGTTGTAGTCTTCGCACCATGGTGTAGTTTATGGTAAATTGTAAGATAGGAGTTTTTTTTTTTTTTTTTTGAAGAGGATGGGTAAATAAAATCAAATTTTGGAGGGTATTTAACAGTCGAAATGAAAAGGTATGACTATTGAAAATTGCAATCGTCGTATATGTAAGGGCGACGATCGGATTCTTGGCGGCCATGTATTTTCTACACACCATTGGATCGTAATTCCTGTGATCCTTCTGCTCGACATCCGTCCTCTATTAATGATTGACATCCGTCCTTTATTACTGATTGATATGATTGTAAATAGAGATTCACTGAACTTATTGAAATTTAAAATTGTAAAGAAATAATGAAAATTAAAAACAGCTAAACAATAACTTCAGATAATCTTCTCGCATAAGTAAATAGGAAATATTTTAACTTAGCATGCGTGGAGTGAAATTTAAAGGTTATTAATACACTTTGGGTCCACTCGCACACTGCACGCTTATAATTTAGTGAATGCGAATGAAGATATTCCGCGCTGAACATCATCATTCCAGTAATGCTTAAGTCTTTGCCCATTGACTGCAAACTCATTCCCATTTTCCTCGTTCTTGATCCAAATTGCTCCGCCTGGTTTTACCTGCGTAATACGAAATGGTCCAGACCACTTGGATCTGAGCTTTCCTAGAAACAAACGACGTATAGAGTTAAATAACAAAACTTGCTATTCAACCTCGAAAGTTCGAGGAGTCAGCCTTCGATCATTCCATTTTTTCATCTTTCCCTTGTACATTTTTGCATTTTCATATGAAAAATGTCTATGCTCTTCCAAATCGAGGAATTGCACCATTCTAACAGCTCCTGCTTCTGGAGATCAAGATTTAATTTCTTTAGCGCCCAGAAAGCCTTATGCTCTAGTTCGATCGGTAAATGGCATGCTTTCCCATACACTATTCTATAGGGCGACATGTTCAATGGCATTTTTAACGCAATTCGGTAAGCCCAAAGTGAATCATCAATTCGTATGGACCAATCCTTTTGGCTAGGTCCTACAACTTTCTCAAGAATATTCTTAATCTCGCGGTTTGAGATTTCAGCTTGTCCATTGGTCTGCGGATGACAAGGGGTGGCAATGCGATGCTTTATATTATACTTCTGCAGCACATGAAACATTGCTCTGTTTATGAAATGTGTGCCCTTATCACTTATTAGTGCTCACAGTGTCCCAAATCTTGTGAAGATGTTCCTATGAAGGAATCTAATGACTGTTTTAGCATCACTTGAAAGTGTTGCGACCGCTTCAATCCATTTTGAGACACAATCAACCGCTACCAAGACGTCAAATAATTCAAGCTCCAAAATTGAAGTCAACGACATTTCATCCCTTTTTCCTATGTTTCCTTTCCTTTAGCACTTATCGCATGTCTTTGCATAGTGATGCGCATCCTTGAATATGCTTGGCTAGAAATAGCCAGATTGGAAAATTTTTGCTGCGGTGCGCATTCCTTTAAAATGTCCTCCATATGGTGATGCGTGGCACGACTCTAGTATTGCATTCTTCTCATGTTCCTCTACACATTGACGTATTATTCCATCAGCACATTGCTTATAGAGAAATGGATGAGATGAGGACGCATCACTCAGAGTTGTTCCAGTCATAGGACTTTCGGGGACGAAAGTCTTAAAAAGAGGGAATATTGTAACTACCCAGATTTCTATTCTAGTTCCCCAAGTGTGTTTGGTTGTTTATTCGGTTGTTCGGTTGGGCCGTTAGGAAAGTTTGAGCCTTTAGGGGCATTTTTGTAATTGTTCAATCAGGATCGGATCTGTAATTATCCAGGGTTCAGGGCTATTTCTGTTATTTTCTGAGTTCGATTATTTCTCTGTTTCAGATTTCCAAGGTTAGAGTTGCATCTCGGAAAGCTTGGAAGTTCTTTTGGTTAAAAGAGAAATGAAAAGAAATTAATTGTTTAAGTTTTCCCTCGCCAGGACCCGAAGCCTGTTGGTTAGAGTTTGGAGGTTTTGTTTAAAAGAAGAGAAAAAGGAGAAAATGTGTCTTCGTTAGGACTAGAAGGTTGGTTGCTAGGGACACGTGGCATTTGGAGATTTTTTGATCGATTAAAGGAGATGGAACGCTCGCAAAAACTTATGTCCAGAGCCAAAAAAAGCAAATTCTAATTCGCATTCCTCCTTGCATTTTCTCCTTTTTCTTCCTCATTGCCGAAAACACCAAGCCCCATCACCATTGCTGATTTCCTCTTCCTCCTTCACCTTACCGTTGCCCTCCATTGCAGCCAAACTCCATCTCCATCTAGCCGTAGTCGAGAGACCCATTACCGATTCTTCTTCTCACATTCTCCTTGTTCTTGCCGCATCATCATCACCATCGAGCAGCATCACCAAGCCATGAACAACCCTTGATCGCCCTCTTCGCCGCATATCACACGCTTGCCAAGTAGTCGAGGACCATCTCCTTGCCGCACACCATCACCGCACATCAACCCTAGCCGAGGTGCAACTGCACGCATCCTTCCACTTGGGCGAGAGCCTTTCCCTTGCCAAGGCTGCCCTTGGCCGAGACCTAGGCTATCGTGAGCACCTGCTTCTTCAATTGGGTAACTTCTGCGAGTTTCGTCGATCTCATAGCTTAGTTGTTTAGCTAGCTAAATTTTAATGTGTGCTTGTTATTATATTTGCTAGGTTCGTGTTGATTCTGCAGCTCAAGGAGCACTTTATACTTGTGTGATTTCTGCTTATTTTTCAGGTAAGGATTTCTTACCAGGGTTGTGTGGGCCCTGCGTTACGTCATTGATTGCATCTTTGTTTACTTGTTTACTATTTCCGAGCATGCTTAGTGGATAGGTTGATATGTATGTTTGTTACAAGCATGTTTAGTGGATAGGACCTATTGTCTCGTTCTATTTCTGGCTAGCATGTATGTTCCCCATTGACATGTTAGTACCATGCTAAGTTATTCTTTTGGCATGCATCCCGATGTTTATGTTTGAGCTGTTAGTATCCTGCTAGGCTGTATGTTTGAGCATGTTTAATCTGTTAGGGACGAAATGCGTATTCTTAGATAGAACCTGCTGGGTTGTCATCATCCAGAGGATGAGATCGGACATAACGTACTTTGTCCCCACAGGTTGGGATTAGTGAGGACTTGTTCCTACCCCCGACAGCCGGGTGTGGTCTAGCTCACCACACTGGCATAAGCCTAGTTTATAGCCTGCTAGAGCGGAGCCCATCACAGGTGCAATCCTGCCCGGGACGGTTCTTAGCTTCAGGCTGCTACACCTGAGTGCCGCCGATCTCGCACTACTGTAGATCAGTGACGCTGATTCAAGTCTTTAGGCATGCGTACCTGGACTGGTGTAGTTTGTATAGGTCCCACATCTTTACATGGTTTTCAGCAGCATGCGGTGTACGCGCATACACGTTATGTGCTGGGAGGAGAGCTCCCTCGGGCTAATGTTAGTTAGTACACCATTTCCATTTATGAGTTTAGAGCCAGACACTGGGTACTCTCCCGATTGTCATAGGAGCAGTTTGACCGAGGGTAAGAGGCCCTCGAGGACATCTAGTTAGGATCATCTTTTGAGTTGGTCATTTGGCCGAGGGAGAAAGACCCTCGAGGATGTCTTTTGGGATTAGTTTAATAGCTAATCATCAGGCCGGGAGTAGAAGACTTCCGAGGACTCTGGATTTATATCGTTAGCTCATGAGCAAAGATCTGTGTTGGTAACTGTTTGCATGTATACTAGGATGCTAGATGATTTGATGTTTCGTACTGTACCCCAGTTGGAGATTCTTACTGAGTGCCTTTGTACTCACCCTTATTTTCTATGGTTTTCCACCAGATAACTTGGGACAGGACCGAGACGGCTAGTAGAGGGAGCTGTATGATCATGGGAGCTGCCGGCATTCTGTCTTCTGTTTATGTCTTTTATTTTTTGATTCTGCATGTAGTCGAACACGGAGTCTGTAGGATTTGCATAAGGAGCCTGATGTTGTTGTTTTTTATATTTTGTTTCTGGAAATTTCAAATTATACTCTGGCCAGGGTTGCTTTTAATGTTTGAACAGGGAATGTTTTAAATGTTTCAAAATAGGTTCCGTGAGATTTCATGTTTATTTATGCAAGTTATAAATGTGGAAATGATTTTATTACCTTTTAATGCATGCATGCTGAGTGAGAACCTAGATTATGACCATTTTAGGTCGGGGTTCTTACAATTACTGATTGACTCTCGATTATTTCCTTGTTGGCGTATCTTTTTTTAACATGTTTTTGTTTTGAATTCGTGCCTTTTTGCGCTGCTGGTCATCGTTCGCGCTGATTGTCCTTTCTGCGGTACCAACTGTAAAGACCCAACTAAAATCACTAATTTTAGTAGGACTTTACTAGCATGCATGATAAAATAACTCATTAAAAATAAGATTAAAATAGTCAAACATGCTTTTGCTTAAAAATAATTCTCAAACAACTGTAAAGTTTCAGCTCCTGGCCAGGATAAGTTTAAACAGTAATCGAAAAACAAACAACAACCATTTAAAATAGTTCGTGAGGAATAGAAAATTCAAAAGAAAATAAAAGGGACACATGTCCCCTCCCATGATCATTCGTTGCCTCTAGCTCAGCCACCACGGTTTACTCCTTCCTTTACCTATACTTGTGCGTAAGCAATTCCGAGTCACACTTAGCAATAGTGCTCTGAGTTAATTACTGTACATTTATATTAGCACCCAGAATTGCACCGTCAAATGGTTACAAAAGTTTTAATTTTCAGATTTATGACCATTCACATGTAATTTCAGTTTTAAACTTTTCATTTATGTGTGATATGAATCCTACAACAATAATAAAGAATAAATAAGAGCTTCATATTCGAGTTGCATTAAATGTACCAAGCTTTAATTATGACATCTAAAGATGCACTCAAGGTGAAGATGAAGTTGCATTGAATTAACTCAAGTACATCTCAAGCTTTATTTAATGCAAGTAAAGCATCAATTAATGAAACCAACTTCATGCTACTTAGAAGGGATCTTCATTTACTTGTGGATGGTTACAAAATCATGAAGAATGGTTACAAAACCATCAATTTTTGGATTTATGGCTATTTACATGTAACTTTAGTTTTAAACTTTTCATTTATGCTTTTTTAGGTTACATTTTGCAAAGTGGTTATTATGGTATTTATGGGGATGAAATTTATAACCTCCAAATGACCATATGTTACTTTCTTTTTGAAGTTTAATTTTCTTAGGCTATAAAAAGCCATGAACTAAGTTGTAAAACTCAGATTCGAAGGAATGAAAATTAGTTCTCTACAAGAGATCCTTTTCTTAGAATTTTAGAGCATAATCTTTGCCTCTTTTCTAAGTTTCCCCTTGCAATTCTTGTGATATATTGCATCCGAGCCATTCAATCCAGCCTTGATCAAGCTTGATTGTGGAGTGACTCAATCTAGAACAAAATTTTCCATATCTTTCTTCTAGACCTTTGATCTTAAGAGGTAATCAAATTCTAGCTTTTCTCTTGGTTGTTCCCAAATCCATAAGGAGGTGTTAATCTCTTGGTTCAAGGGTTCTTGCTTCATCATTAGCTTGGATCTTTGGGCTGAGAATTAGGGTTGCCTTATCATTTGGTATCAGAGCTTAGGTTGCATCTTTGTGACCTACTCTAGATTTGATTTATTCTTTAATTTTCAGCAATTTGTTCGTCTATACACCTTTTCTTTCCATCAATTCCATTTTTGTCATTTCATCCATTGTTATTCATCTTTTTATTCTGATCTTGTTTGTCTTTTATTCATCATATTAAATCTTGAAAAAAAAAAATTCCAGCATATGTTCAAGAAATAGTTCTAAAAAAAAAAAAAGTTCATGGTTAGATCTTGAAATATTCTTGTCCAATTTTATTCCATTAGTTCTCACATTAGTTTGCATAAATTATTTGTAATTCAAATCAGACTATTAAAATCTTTGTGAAACTGTCCAATTTGAAACTGCTGCATTAAATGCATATGTTTCCGTTTGTAACACCTTGATAATGACCGAATTTGATAAAATGTCCTTCTATAAACATTTAGAGCTATGCGTTATCTTTATTCTTTAAGTAGACTATTTATTCAAATTAGTAACATAAAATGTTCGTTTGTTGGTTTTTTTTTCAGTATTCAATATACCCGAAAAAATTTCATAACATATATCTTTCTTTCTATTTCTTTTTGTTCTATTTGTTCTTGATTTTTTTATTTCATAATTTTTCTTGTCTTGGCTGATTTATAAGGTTCACTATTACAAGATTTGCTTTATCCGTATATTAGTCTACCTTTGTCATAATTTAGCCACTTTCCGAAATAGCCTACCTTTGTGTGTGATAAACACGAGTGTTCCTAGTGTAAAATCAATGAGTTGAGTGTGCGAGGTCCATTATAGTGAATTTAGTTTTTCTGAAATGTCCCAAAAGGAATTTGATAGACTTCACCAAAGCATGGAGCATATGACTAAACAATTTCAAAAGTTGGATTCAAGAATCAAATCAGTGGAGAACCATCCAGCCTATATCTAAGGAGAGATCCTTACTATTGCACCACAAGGAATATTGTGAAGCAAAACAAAGAGCACATGGAGGAAAATTCCAAGCTGGCAAAGAGAGAAATCAAAGAGGAGTTTATAAAGTTGATTACAACTTGGCAAGCATGAAGCCAAAACTTCCTAAATTCTATGGAGGTCCAGGCCCAAAGGAGTACATTCAATGGGAAAGGCAAGTTAATCATGTCTTTGATTGTTACACACTTGATGATGAGGAAAAGGTAAAACTCGTTGTCTCTCATCTTAGAGATTATAGCATTACTTGGTAGGATAACTTATGTTCTAGGAGAAGGAAGCTAAACCGTCCAATTAAATCATGGAATGTTCTTAAGCAATTAATGCGAGAGAAATTTGTTCCTAAGTTTTTCCATAGCTTGCAAACTTTGAGACAAGAGAACAAAAGCCTGGAGGCTTACTACATGGAGATGCACAAGTTGCTTGAGGATCTAAAAGTATATGAGGACGAGCAAGTTACAATGGGTCGATTCTTTAGAGGACTTAACAAGGAGATTTCATTCAACTTGATCTTCAACCTCATGAGGATTTGGAAAAGATGGTTCACATAGTAATAAAGATTGAGAAGCATCTCCAAAGGAAATCTACAAGGTACACTAAACTTAAACAAAGCTCAAATATTCATTCATCTTCGGAGACAATTAGTTTGTGTACAAAACTAAGCCTATTGTTGAGAAAGAAAGTGGTCACATTCAAAATGAATTACTTTGTAATTTAGTTTCAAAACATGCTAATAAGCTTAGTAGGAAATTAGGTTACAAAGACTTATTTGTTCGTAACCCATCCACTATTGTAGCACCTACTCTTAATGATGTACATGTTGATGTGTGTGAGTTAGGGAAACAGGCAGAAATGGTCAAAACAAAAGTATGTGAATTTATTGAAAAAGAATCTTGTGAGAAAATGAGTGAGGGAGAAAAGCATGAGATTAGTTTATGGCCTATAAAGAAATATGAGAAAAAAGACAATAATGTGAGCTTGTGTGAAAGTGCATGTGAGGTTAAATCTATTTTGTTTTCTAAGCAAAATATTTCTAGTCTTTTATATCAAGGAATCTATTTTCTGACGGGTGAGCTCAAACCATATTTCTCTAGTGTTTCTTTTGAAATCATACAGGAGGCAAAAGAGCTTATACAACATCTTGAACTAAAGATTCCTTTGAAAGTCAACAATGAAAACAATTACAATGTCCACACATTTATTGAGAGGCAAAAATCTACATTTTCTTCCAAGTTCATCCATGGCAGCAAGCATAAGGTGTTCAAACTGAGTGATTGGGTTTGGACACACTTTTGAAAGGACAAGTGTTCATTTCATGGGAAATCTAAGGAGAACTCAAAAAGCAATTTACCTATGACATCCCATGACTACAAGTTTGTAAGGACAAATAATATCAATTACATCTTTAGTGCTGCTGATTTTTGCCCATTTGTTGTAGGAGATCTTTTGGATTTGAGGACGAATCCTCTTAAAAAAAGGGATGATGATATGAATCCTACAACAATAATAAAGAATAAATAAGAGCTTCATATTCTAGTTGCATTAAATGTACCGGGCTTTAATTATGACAACTAAATATGCACTCAAGATGAAGATGAAGTTGCATTGAATTAACTCAAGTACATCTCAAGCTTCATTTAATGCAAGTCAAGCATCAGTTAATGAAACCACCTTCATGCTACTTAGAAAGGATCTTCATTTACTTGTTGATTGTTACAAATCATGAAGAATTGTTACTAAACCATCAATTTTTGGATTTATGGCTATTTTCATGTAATTTTAGTTTTTAACTTTTCATTTATGTTTTTTTAGGTTACATTTTGCAAAGTGGTTATTATGGTATTTATGGGGATGAAAGTTATAACCTCCAAATGACCATATATTACTTTCTTTTTGAAGTTTAATTTTCTTAGGGTATAAAAAGCCATGAACTAAGTTGTAAAACTCAGATTTGAAGGAATGAAAATTAGTTCTCTACAAGAGATCCTTTTCTTAGAATTTTAGAGCATAATCTTTGCCTCTTTTCTAAGTTCCCCCTTGAAATTCTTGTGATAGATTATATCCGAGCCATTCAATCCAGCCTTGATCAAGCTTGATCGTGGAGTGACTCAATCTAAAACAAGATCTTCCATATCTTGCATCTAGATCTTTGATCTTAAAAGGTAATCAAATTCTAGCTTTCTTTTGGTTGTTCCCAAATCCATAAGGAGGTGTTAATCTCTTGATTCAAGGGTTCTTGCTTTATCATAAGCTTGGATCTTTGGGCTGAGAATTAGGTTTGCCTTATCAATGTGTTTTTAGGTTACTTTTGAATTAGTGGTTATTGTAGTATTCAAGTACTTGAGAGTTACAACATTTAAGTGACATTAGGTTACTTTTTAGGGTTTTTATTGGAGGCTACAAATAGCCAAGCTTGTGTGTTGTAAAAGGAGAAGAAGAATGTTTTGAAGTTTCAATGAAATAAAGTCTTTTGAGGTTAAAGGCCATGAGCACTCTTTGCATATCTTGTGTTTAGATTTGCATGTTAGGATCATTCAAGTAAGTATTGATCAAACTATACTTGTGGAGTGATTCGAATCTTGAGTTTAGAAATAAGTTTTCTCTACTCTTGATATTGATCATCAAGGTAAAAATCCGTTCTATCTTCTTCCTTGGGATGAAACCATTTTGTTTTGGGGTTTGAGTTCTAAAGGTCTTGTTCTTCAACAAGGTTGTTAGACCCAATTCCATAGTTCCATAGTTCTTAGGATGATTCACTTGAGTATAAAGCATTTTATCTAAGCAATTGGAAATTTTAAGCTTCTAAAGGCTATTCACTCTTTTATGACTTTCATTTTTGCCCATAATGTTTTTATCTTTATTTTTCGTAATTTTTTTTTCAAACAATATGGCATGCTCAACTGATTTTCTCTCTTATGACACTCTTCGGGCTTGCCCTCACCCCCAAATTTAAAATCTTAACTGTCCTTAATGAAGGTGAGGCTTAGTTCCCCCAAACTTATTTTGATCTTAGACTTGACCTCCTTGTTTCAAGTTTTCAGTTTTAACACTTAAAATATTCAATCTCTCTTCCTACTTACGGCATCCGCTATTGTTAATGTTGTCCGAATCCTAGCAAACTTGCTCTCCTAGTCACTCTGATAACTCTAAAAAATTGAGAGTTAAAGTAGCTAAAATTAAGATAATTGTAGAAGAAAAAATGTTGAAATGAACTGATTAAGTAGAGAAGTTCGCTCCCGCAGACTAAAGCAAAGCTTACAGCTAAATATCGAACAAAAGCCTGCTAAAAATTAAACTTAGAAGTTAAATGTAGCAAAGCATGCTTAATTGAATAGAATTATTTCTAAGTGTACAAAATGAATTGATACTTGTATTTCGTTGCAGGAAACTTCGGTAGAGCGAATAGAGCAAAGCAAAAGGAACAGAGAGAAAAAACCCGCTCCAGCGAAGCGAAAGACCTCTAGGCGATTTAAAGAAGCCAACCAGTGATCGTAGCAGAGAGAAGCTTAGCGAAGCAGACGATCGAGAAGAAGGAAAATATCTCTACCAAGGACGCGTGGCAAAAATCCGTGATTCCCAAGCTCATCTCCACCATTGAATCTTGTCAGCTCTGACGCTCCCGACAAAGTGAATCATGGAGCAGCTTTTTACAGAGAAGGATCGTGGAGCAGATGTAGCAGCAAATTTTCGAGAGGCCTATATAAAGCGAGAGTATTCCTGATATGGATCAGAATGTGAACCAGCATTTTACCTTCATGCTACTTAGAAGGGATCTTCATTTACTTGTGGATGGTT
>JBBMKA010005416.1:0-11563 GCA_037833695.1 Sechiopsis laciniata | reverse complement strand
TTTTCAAAAATTATAACACCAAAAGTAGGAGTGAAACTCAAACAATGGATATCAAAATGAAACAGTTTTTGAAAAAATATTTTGATTGCAAATAAGAGCAACCCGCTCTGATACCAATTGTAGGACCGAAAGGCAACACTAGAGGGGGGTGACTAGGGTTCGCCAACTTTTTAGTTATTTAAAAATAGTATTTATGATTTAAATTTCGTTGATCTAAAGTCACCCAAAAAGCAATTATAATATGTAAGAATTGAAATCGCAAAAAGTAAAAGTTAAGGGAAGAGAGAAAGTCACCGAAGTTTATAGTAGTTCGAAAATCCTATTCCACGCCCCAAGGGCTCCTCCTTGGGTATTTTACTAGATGATTCTCTTGCGGGTGAGAATCAAACCTACACGACCCTTTTTTTCATAGGCTAAAGAGAAACCCCAATCCTTTTACTAGGTTCAAGATTAAACCACTCCAACCTTCTTTTTCTTGGACTAAAGAGAAACCCAAATCCTTTTCACTGGTTTAGGATTAAAGCAATTGCATTTTCTCACAACCCAAGGCATACCACACACCTTGATACAATTCACAAATAACAAATAAAAATAACTCTCACAAAGCACCTCTCGTAGGCAAGATCTGCAAGTTGAGCGATGAGAACTTCTTCACAAAATTTTCAATACTCCGAGTCAAGAACGTGTGAATCAAAAACCAACTTTTTGGAGCTGTTTTGAATATGATACTTGCTGTCTAATTTTTGTTATGGAGACTATGGATTTAATAGGGAGAAGATGAAAGGTGTTCGTTGGATTTAGGGCAAAATGATCGACTGACGAGATTTAATGAAGATATGATGAATGATGACCATTGGATTCTGGACAAATGTAGTATATGGCTAGGATTGAATGAAGATAAGATGGGAAGAGTTTTGGTTCAAAAGGAAACAAGTTGAAAATGAAAATCCCGTTTTTTTTTCATAGGCAATTTTCTTCAAATCTTCATTTATCCATACCTTCTTCATTTGCACTATTCAAAATGCGTTGGAATCGCCTCTCCAAGCTCTACATAATAAACACTTAAAAACTTCAAAAATATCTGTACACAAAATTTAAGTTTGTTATCATCAAAACATTAATTAATTAATTTATTTGAGATAATTGGCCAAAAAGCCAACAATCTCCCCCTTTTTGATGATGACAAACTATACTAGAAAAATGAAATATAAAGTAGTTTGTGATGTAAGATATAAACTACATGCATAAGCAACACACATAATTAATGATAACATTCTTTCATTTTTTTTTAATATCTCTCTCCCTTTTGGAATCAATAAAAAAAAAAAATTGTAGAAAAACAAATAATTTAAATATATGTTTAATGCAAGATCCTCAAATTTCTCCCCCTTAAAAAATCAATTTAACACTCTCTTCTAATAAGAGACTAAAAGACATTTAACCCATAAAAATCTAAGGATATAAATATAAAAACACATGAATCATTCTTCTAAAATTAATTTACATTAATGCAATAACTCCCCTTAATTAAAAATATATATAATACATATAAAAGAAGTAAACTCAACAATGAATCACTTTTTCAATATTAAATTCACATATTAAATTATTTAAACTCCCCTAAAAATAAGCATTCTCTTTATAATAATTAAAAAATAATAAATATAAAAGAGATACCAATTTTTGAAAAATAATGATACCAATTAATAGTAAATTAAATAATAAAAATTATGGCAGCATTACAAATAGGAAACATATCAATTTTGAGTAAGTTCTAGCGGGATTCAAGAATATTAATCAATTTCATAAAAACTCCCCCTATCTCAAAAAATAAAAACTCCCCCTATAAAATAGAATTCAACGATCCTTAAAATAACTTAGCTCATATATTCAACATATATGAGAATCCAACTACTGAAATGGAATTTAAATCAATAAACTTCATAAATAGCAAAAATAATCATCAAAACATAATTCATGGCCGAAAGACATACAATATCTTATTTTACTATATCCATATTTGATTTCTCAATAATTATAATTTCAATCAACAAAAGATCATATTCTCAATAGTTTAAATAATCAAAGTAATATAAAATTATAAATAAATCAAATTTCATTAGTAAGGAATATAATCATGTACCAAAAATAGATATTCAACCTTTAATCATGGCATCACTAATTCAAATAATAAGGTAATAAGAATTATGGATAAATTTTGAAAATAATTGATTATAAGATTTAAGAGCAAATAATCCATAATCATAAAAATATGCAATTATTTAGATAGATGCCAAAAATATTCTCAAATTTCTCAAGATATTCTAATTTAATAATCAATCAAGTTTAAGAAATCAAATTCATGCATAATAACTATTTTAGAGATGAAAATTCCATAAAAAACATCAATAGAATATTTATGTGAATAATAAAAATATAAAGTTACCAAACATGCCAATTTTCCTTTGTTGCAAAGTTGCTTCATTTGAATAATTTCAAATTTGAAATCCAAGCAACTTACTTGACTTTTGAAATAACACCTACAAGGAAAGTTTAAAACAAGGATTTTGGTACCCAATTCTTGGGTCCTTCATTGTAAGTAATAATAGATTTTGGAATCCATTTCAAATTAGTTCCAACAATTTTAGCATTCAATTTTGACAAATAACAAGTATGATATTTATGACCAATTTTGCCACACGAATAACAAACTATATTATGTAAAAAAATTATTTTTCACAACCTTTTTCTCAAATAAATTACTTTTAGGAGTATTTTTTAATTTAAAGCAATTTGGTCTAATATGACCTTTAACTCCACAATAATGACATATAGGCACAAATCTTGATTTTAAATGCATATTTGTAACATTTTCATTATTAGACACACATTTAGCACTATGCATATATTTAGATAAGTCATGATTATGACTGGCTCAAAATTTAATTTTTCATTTAAATCCTTAATTTTTTCATGCCAATGTTCATTATGAACACATTTAGATCTAGCATGAAATTGTTTAGAAACAAAAGTTGAATTCTCATGAATTTTTCTAACTTTATCATGCTTTGACACAAAGTTAGAACTAACCAAATTTGACACATTTGGTAAAACATTTTTGGACATACAAGGGATAGTCTTAACAAATATAGTTTTAGAGCTAGATGAAGGATTTTCATCCACATAACCTAAACTATTTTTCTCATTTAAGGGTTTATCCATGCCAATAGCTTTATTTAATATTTGAGTATTAATAGTCAAATTCTTAATAGACTCTTTTGCAATTTTAAGCTCTTTACTAGCAAGTATTTCTTTTTCTTTAAGCATATGCAAAAAATCATTTTTCTCATGATTATCACTTTCAAGAAATGCATTTTTGTCGATCAATGAACATTTATCATTTTTTAAAGATATATTGCTAGTTTCCAAGTTAATAATTTTATCATTTAAGTATTGAGTTGTTGAACTTCCTTTTTTAGTGATTCAAAGGGAAAGAGACGAGTTCAAATGAAGACGAATTCAAATCCAACTCTTCAAATACCTCTGAAGGATCTTCCCTTCAGATGTCAGACATGAATCAAAATGAATTACAAATTGCCAGAATTGAAGAACAACTTCAAAACTGGTCCATTCCCAAAATAGACTCCAAATTAGTCTATAAAAATTCAAATTCATTATTTTTCCAAAAGAGCTGCATTAAGCTCTCCGAGCAAGTGGTTTCTATCGATCTAGATAGTACCACTCTCAATCTCTTTTCAAAGAACATGATTCTTCGTCATCGCGAAGAATTCAAGTTCATCCACATTGGTTTGGTTCAAATAGGTGTCAAACCCCTGTTCAGACTCGGTTTGAACATCCCTGTCCTTGTTTCCCTAGGAGACAAGCGACACATAACCTATTCCAACTCCCTACTGGGAATGGTTGAGTCCAACCTTGATAATGGACCAATCTATTTCAATTGCTTTCCAAACCTCACTCTTTCATTACCAGACCCAAATATCCTGTCTGCGTTAATGTTAGACGTTCATACGAAAAACCTTAATATTCAATCAGAAACTCACTCGGTAGTGGTGTGTTTTCACATTTGCTATAAGCTTATGCACACAAATATTGCCCCTGGAGCACTCCGAAAATCGGCAAGCGGCTCAACCATGCTCATCGAAGCCAATATGGGCATGGCATCAATCAATGTCCCAAAGACTCTCACTTGGGATCAAATCACCAGAAATTCCTCATGGGAATTAAAGGCTGTCTACTCTCCCAAAACACGAAAGCAGGCACCTAGCCAAATCATCGAACACGATGATGGCAGTGTGGAAGTCAAATTTGAGGACGCTCGAGACTCTTTCCTTCACACAAGAGAATTCTTGCGATCTCGACCAAGTACTTCCAGTACAACGAGGCCTCCCATCACAATTGACCGATCTAACTCTCTCCAAGTCAAATCTGTCGATTTTGATCAACCAATCGCCTCAGTTCATTATGATAACCAACCAAGCTCCCCTACTCAATCTAACATGGAAACACAGTCAGCTTTGGGAAGCCAACTTAACATTACAAAAATGAATATTCAATCGATAAAGAATTTCTGAAAAAGGATTTTCTTTCTCCGGCAAATTTCACAAACGAAATGCCTTCTTCAACACATACACTGAAGAAGAACGCGCGGACATACGTACTCAATGGTATTCCTACATGGAACACGTCCAATCCGACATCCAATTCTTCATTTGGATGGAATCTGACATCGATACTTTAACCACTACCAAGTGGACAACTACAAAACGGGGAGTAGTATACTCCACCCACCCACCCCTCGAAGATGTCAAAATCCAAACGTCATACGGTGGTGAAACAATCGCCTCCCCTTATAAGTATTCTAGCGGAAGACACACCGAACCTCTATCACACAACGATCTCCACACACTTCAAGAGCAGCACAATTATTCAAATACTATCCTCTCTACAATTGCAAGCCAAGTAGATCGGATTGAAGAAAAGGTTTCCAAGGATGGACCTACGAATTCACCCATCGACCTCAGCCTTTTCTCCACTTTATATCTATCAACCAAAGCTTCATCATCTAAAAGACCTGAAGCTTCCATACCCCTTTTCCGCCCCACCATCCTCACTGATGACATCAAGTTAACATCCGATAAGGATGCTCTTGACCAGATTCAAAAACTGCTTGGTGAATTAACCATTACCCACAAGCAACCTGCTCCAGCCATCGCGCAAACACCTTCCACCCCCTCAACACCTTCCAAATCTATCAACGTCATCGACGAACCTACGATGGAGGAGATGCAAAAATTCCAAGATGACCTTGGAGTAGCCCCTATCCGCCGCGATGACAACAAATTGGCTAACAACGGAACCGACATCCGCATGCAGCGTTTCTGGTATCCTCGCCCTTCGTTCCCCGACGTCATGTTCGAGGAAAAGACTCAAACGACTGCCTTAGCTTACGGCGATTCTCAAATCCACGAATGGAATATCGATGGCATTTCAGATTATCTTATCATGAATGTCATCAACGAAATGCTTATCGCTTGTAACGCATACAAGCTCAAAAAACATTCCGATCATAATATCGCCAAACTTTTGGTCACCGGCTTTACAGGCATGCTCAAAGATTGGTGGGACAAATGCCTTAACGAAGCAGGACGACTCGCCATTCTAAATCACGTGGCAATCGTCCGCGAAGTTCAAAATGGTGTCGAGACCGATGTTGCGCACCAAGATGCCGTCAACACCCTTCTTTATACCATGACCAAACATTTCATCGGCGACCCAGCCCTTTATCAGAATCGCTCGGCCACCCTTCTCCTACACCTATGATGCCCAACCATGGGACATTTTCGTTGGTATAGGGACATGTTCATTTCCAAGGTAATGTTCAGAACAGACTGTTCTTCCATTATTTGGAAACAAAAGTATATCCAAGGGCTACCTCGCTATTTTGCTCAGCGAGTCGACGAAGGTCTTCGTGCTCGCGCAGGCGGTAGCATTCCTTGGGAGTTATTAACCTATGGAGATATTAGCTCCTTCATTATTCAAGAAGGCATTAAGCTTTGTGGAGAATTGAAGCTCCACAGAGGCTTCAATAGTAACTACGGCCAACGTCAAGCCCTGGGCAACTTCTGTGAGCAATACGGTGTAAACCGCGTTAACCCTCCAGACGAAACGAAATACCGTAAAAAACCTGCCCGTGACAATTCCCGCAAATACGAACGACGAACGCATGACACTCGTCCTTCCAAACCACGATATCAAAGAAACATCAATAGCCGAAATCCATTTCCGGCTAACAAATGGCGAGTTTGCTACAAATGCAAATGCTCCGGCCACTTCGCCAACAAATGCCCAATGACCAGCAAGATTAATGAGCTCGATATCGACGATGAGTTCAAGAACAAAATCTTGAATATGGTCTTATCCGACTCTGACAGCGAAGTCGACCAACATGATAACGAAATCGATGAAGTCCTCAACTACTTGGAGTCCGAGAGCGATTTCTATCATGATGCAACGGACGATGAAGACGGTATCCGCGCATGTGGCGACGACTGTATCAACGTCCTTACAATGGATCAACAAACATTGCTCGACTTGGTCGACAAAGTTAACGATCCAGACCTTCAAAAGAAGATCTTGACCGATCTTCGAACTTCAATACTTGCTTCAACTGAAGCTTCAACATCTTTCAAAGGCAAAACTATCAGCCCATTTGATGATTCTTTCAAACCCTATGAGTTTATGGACATCATCAACCGCTTCCCATCAAAGAAATCGCCTGTTACAACCGCCGACCTTCAACAGGAGATTAATACTCTAAAAAAGGAAGTTCAACAACTCAAAACAGAGTTCGCTTCCAACATCGCTTCGGTCAACGGCGCTATGCTCGATCATGTCTCCAAACTATGGGTCGAAGTCGTCAAACTCAAATCAGACTCACAAACTAGTAATCAAACAGACAACGAAATCCCCGATGATCAACAGTCTTTCATTGGCGAAATCCGTTCTGTCCGATATCAAAAGTGGTACACTCTCGTTACCCTTCAAATTAAGGATTTCAAAATCACACTCATAGCACTATTAGATTCAGTTGCAGACCAAAATTGCATTCTTGAAGGTATAGTACCTTCAAAATATTTCGAAAAAACAAGTATCAGATTACGAAGTGCAAATCATACCCCACTTCGTATAGACCACAAATTATCACAAGCACACATCTGCAAAGATGGCATATGCTTTGTGAATACATTTATTTTGGTCAAATCCTTAAATATGGAAATCATATTAGGAACACCTTTCTTAACTCAATTATACCCTTTCAAAATAACTGAAAAGGGTTTACAAACCAAAGTTATGAATTCGAATATTTTATTCGAATTCATCCGCCCGATGTCCACACATAATGTCGACATCGTCAAAACAAAAGAAAATCAAATCAATTTCTTAAAAGAAGAAATTTCATTTAAGAAAATTGATGAACAAATCAAAGTTCCAAAAATCCAATTTTAAATTAATCAGTTCAAAAATAAATTGGAACGAGATTTGTGTTCTAGTATTCCAAATGCTTTTTGGGACCGTAAGCGACATGTCGTTTCCCTCCCCTATGGCAAAGATTTCAAGGAAACAAATATTCCCACGAAATCTCGGCCTATTCAAATGAATACTAATCTTCTTGCCTTTTGCAAGAAGGAAATTGATGATCTTTTGCAGAAACATCTCATCAGACCATCAAAGAGCCCGTGGTCATGCGTGGCTTTCTATGTCAACAACCAGGCCGAGAAGGAACGAGGTGTCCCCCGTCTGGTAATCAATTACAAACCCTTAAACAAAGTTTTGGAATGGATTCGGTATCCAATCCCAAACCGTCCTGATTTAATCAAACGAATTTCAAAAGCAAAGCTATTTTCAAAGTTTGATCTCAAATCTGGGTTTTGGCAAATTCAAATTGCCGAACAAGATCGTTACAAAACCGCTTTCAATGTCCCTTTCGGACAGTATGAATGGAACGTTATGCCTTTCGGCCTAAAAAATGCTCATTCAGAATTTCAAAACATCATGAACTATATTTTCAATACGTATCAAGATTTTTGAATCGTCTACATCGACGACGTCATCATATTTTCCGAAAATGTGGATCAACACTTCAAACATCTTCAAACGTTTTATCATATTATTAAACGCAATGGCCTTGTTATTTCGGCCCCAAAAATGAAACTTTTTCAAACCCAAATCCGTTTTCTCGAATTTGATATTAATTTTGGCCTAATTAAGCCCATCCAAAGGTCCATAGAGTTCGCAGCGAACTTCCCGGACCAAATTCCTGACAAAACCCAACTCCAACGATTCTTGGGTTGCCTCAATTATTTGTCTGATTTCCTAAAAGATATCAGGCACATTTGCAAACCACTTTTTGAACGCCTAAAAAAGAATCCAAAGCCTTGGTCGGATGAGCACACAGCTACCGTCCAAAAAATAAAAGCAATTGTCAAATCAATACCATGCTTAAGTCTTATCGACGAAGGAGCATCGTTCATAGTGGAAACTGACGCATCCGATATCGGATATGGAGGAATCCTAAAACAGTGTGTTGATAACAAGGAATCCATAGTGCGATTCCACTCTGGCATCTGGAATGATGCACAGAAAAATTACTCAACGGTTAAAAAAGAAATCTTGGCAATTGTACAGTGTGTACAAAAGTTTCAGGGTGACTTAATTAACCAACAATTTTTAATCAAAACAGATTCCAGAGCATCTAAATTCATTTTAGAAAAAGATGTAAAAAATCTGGTATCCAAACAAATTTTTGCACGCTGGCAAGCAATACTGTCGTGCTTCAACTTCGAGGTTGTGCCTATAAAAGGCACTGATAATTCTCTTGCGGATTATCTATCCCGAGAATTCATCTCTCAACCTCTCCCCCAAACTTCCAATGTCCGACAGACGCAGCGTAAAGGGTAAACTACCCTTGACAAAGTCGCCTCCTGCGGCAACCCGGCATTTGGCTGGTTCAAAGCAATCTTCGATTGCACAAGTCATGACACCGGCATCTTATTCAATTGAACCTGAGTTTACAGTCGTAACCAAGTCAAAAGGTAAGAAAGCCGTTCAAGCAGAGTCTTCAACTCTGAAGCCTCCGTCATCAGTTTCTTCAAAACCAACATCCTATATGGAAGCTCTCTTCCCAGATAAATTCATTGCCAAACCCGAAATCAAGGGTTATTTCAAAAAACCGTTTCATTTTGGAGAATTCATCATCGAACCCGAATTCGATGACCTCGAAATTTCCAAAATCGTAAAAAATATTCATCCTCTCGGTTTTCTTTTCATCCCATAAAACCCCCAAAAAACCCACCGATTTTATGAATTTATTTTGGTAGACACAAAATCTGCTGAAATAGTTCATACGCCGGACAAAGACGATTCCTCAAGGATCGCCTACTCCAAATTCAAAATTTTCAAGGTCCTCTCTCCGACGGATTGGAATCAAAACATCCATACAGAGAAGGCCCTCTCCCAACCATTCATACCACAAACTTATTCATACACCGACTATGTGCGAGCATGGTATCATGTCCTATGCTACCAAAGCTTCAAACATTCTTGGTTCATTAATTTTTGTCCTATTGCCCATAGGAAATCTTTTCCCCTTTGGTTCAATCATTGGTGGAATTTATTTCGCTTAACCCCAAACATTTTTCCTATTGCAATTCAAGAATCATTCCACTATTTTACAAAAAACATCTTCAAAAATAGTTTCCAGCAAACTATGAAATTTTCATTATACTTTCAGGTTCCCTAGATCCTATCCTAGAACTTTGAGATAAAAAACATTTCAAATCTCAAAAATTTGGTCAAAGTAATCAATATCAAATGGTGGGAAAAACCAATATATCCCACAGCGATATAAAATTTGTCAAAGCTTGGTTCTCCAAAAATGGACATCTCCAGGACTTGGGTTCCCAGCAACAAAAAGAGTTCTTTACCAGAAAGTCTCGACTCCTGGCTACTTTAGCCCAAACAACATGTGAAGCAGATCTCGAGAAGACACTTCAAAGACTCACCGACGAATCAATCTCCTCTCTACAGTCAAATGACGAAGAAGATGACATTGATTCTGAAGAAATACTCATCAACATAACTGAACCGTAATTGTTCTAAAACTAATTATTCAAATAAACCATTACTCCACATCGACCGGAACGTCGTTAAACTACCACAGACCGCAATTATCGCTAAACTACGAATTCCTCAAAGACCGTAATTGTCATTAAACTAATCTGATTCAAATTCGCACATATTCAAAGATCGTAACGTCATTAAACTAGTATATATTTAAAAAAAAAAAATTAAAATTTTGTGTTTTTGTTTTTCTTTGACTTTTTGTATATTTTTGTACATTCACAACTCTTGTAAAAATATTCTTGTACATATTTTGTTGATATCTCCTCTCTCGAGATGTAATTTCGACACCAGACTAATAAATCTCCGTCATCCACACTACCTACACGCCTTGGTATGACGTTCACAAGGATACTCTCCTCAGTTCCCAATATTTCAGTTTGGAAGTCTTCCAGCTCAAGACTACAGAGTTTCATTGAAGTGCCTGGCAGTAAGCCGCGATAATGAGTTAATGCGCTGTGAGACCACTGGCTGTGAGCGTAGGATACGGCTGTTTGACATGTCTAAATTCAGAAATATTCGATGGCTACTTTGAAATTGCCTTCAAAGTGGAAGGGGGTAGGATAGAAGACGAAGACAGAACGATTCCGTCGGTCGGCTACACATCTCAACTTTATCAACTTTTGCTTTTTCATTTTGTAATTTTGTAATAATTAGATTCCTTTACTACTATTCACTTTACTTTTTCATTTTGTAAGTTTGTAATAATTTAGCTTTTACTGTTTACTTTATTTAAAGTCTTTTGTCAGTTTGTAATTATTTAGAATCTTTACTTTTGTAAGTGGGATATATCGGTAATTATTTTGCCTCCCACCTCTTATCTTTTAATTTTCCAAATTAGATTCAAGTTTGGAGTCCGAAGTCTATAAAAGACTTCAGAGTCTGTAAGTTTGATGCATTCGAAGTCTTCCGCTCTCTACTCTCTAAGTAGAACGAAAACTTCTCTGATGCATTATGTAAGAATATATTATTAGATCCATTTTTCAAACATGCATTTTCATCTATCAAAGATTTATTTTCATTCAACAACATTTTATACTTCTTTGATAGTTTAGCATACTTCAAGATAAATTTTTTAAAATCATGTTGCGTGCTTTCAAATGCATCAAATAATTCATCATAAGAAAGTGGTTCTCGAGTTATCTCATCTCCATCGCTTTCAGCATTGGAATCGTTATTTGAATTAGCCATCAAGCATAAGGAGGGTTTATCGCACTTTTCCTTTATAACTTCCTGAATATTTTCTTGATTTTGAGATTTATAATTCTCATTCACATCAATCAAACCATTAGTAGTACAAGGAGATTTTTCAACATTATACACCATATCAAGAAAATTCAAAATATTATATGCAAAATCAAAA
>JBBMKA010005415.1:0-11564 GCA_037833695.1 Sechiopsis laciniata | reverse complement strand
GAGGGTAAAATATACATTTAGTCTCTATGATGTGAAATTTAGAATTTAGTCTTAAGCTTAGGAGAAAGTTAAAATTTCGTCTCTATGATTTTAAAAATTAAAATTTAGTCTCTATGATTTGATAAAAACTAAAAAAATAGTATTTATCATTCGTAATTGTTGACGAATTAAGTACATATAAATGACCATTTCAAAAAAAAAAAAAAGTACACGACTATGTACATGTAAAATATGTTATGTTTTTGTTCGATCAATCATTTAATTCACATTCTAACAATTATGAACAACAAAGACTACTTTTTAAGTTTTTATCAAATTTCAAGAACTAAATCATAATTTTTAAAAGCACATAAACTGAATTATAACTTTCTTCAAATTATAGGAACTGAAGTTTAACTTTCATAGAAAATTTATAATATATCAATATTTTAATTCTAAAAAAAGTTAGAAGGGCAATTGAGAGCAAAACATTTTTAGTACAAAACAATATTCGAGATTGAAAGATTTGAATCTATAACTTTTTGTTTGAGAATACATATCAATTATGGTTAGTTAAGTGACGATCTTTTCGCTCTTGATACAATGGGCTTGATCATATATAGGCCCAATCTAGTAGGCTAAACTCAATAATCGCGATTGGAAAATTGTGACAAAGGCCTAACAATACTTATATATATCTTAAGAGATAGTTAAAAGGGTCAATTAGGCAAATAGCTAGAATTTAGAAACTAATTAAGATCATAGCTAACAAATTTTGGAGTTTAAATTTATCTCTCTTTTTATTTCCAAATTTTATTTAGATCTTTTTAATGACAATGAATTGACAATTGTACTCCCTTTCTATTTCACCTACTTTTTTTAATAAATATTTTTAAAATAGATTCTTTTTAACTACCCTTGAGAATCTATTGGAATTCAAACAAAATTAAGTAATGATAAAATACTGTGTCATTCATAATTAAAATTTTAATTAATCATTTAGGAAAAAGTAAATAAAGCTAGAATTTTATTTATTTTTTACTATTATCATTTTTTTAATTCAAACTTGTCTACCTGATTTATTTTAGTGTTCTTGACTACTAAAGATACGTTTTCCTCCATAACCCTTACATATCCATGTGAGTTAATGTGGGAGGGATTAGTCACGTGATGGGCACTTGGATCAAACTGTGACTTTAATGCTCTTTTATTTGCCTAGAGAAAATATAACCCATCGACCCCATTTACACACCGAAGATTGACCCCGATACTAAAGTTTCGGCTAAAAAATATAGCTCTCATAAACACTTTTATTTGCTTGAAGAAAAAATAACTCATCTACCTCATTTACACACCAAAGATTGATGCCGATACCAGTGCCTCCAGTGAAAAATCTAGCTGCCATAAACGTTACATAACTCGTCCACCCTCATTTATACACAGAGGATGGACGCTGATACCAAAACTTTCGCTGAAAAATCCAACGACCAAAAACACGTTTATTTTCTCGAAGAAAATATAACTCATCCACCCCATTTATACACCAACGATTGACGTGGATTCCAGAGTTTCGTTAAAAATCTAGCTACCAGAACAAGTTCATTTACTTGAAGAAAACATAACTTATCCACCCCATTTAAACACCAACGATTGACATTCATTTATACACCAATGATTGATGCCGATACCAGAGTTTCGCCATAAATAATTTTATTTGCTTGAAGAAAACATAGTTCATCCACCTCTATTTACACACCGAAGATTGAACCATAAACCCAACGAAGTTCTATTGAAAAAACCGACAGAAACGAGACCGATTTAAAAACCTCTGCAAAGTTCCCCAAATTTTTTAACGGAGAGTTCCATTCAAAACTTGGAAAGATCGAATTTTTCGTCTCTGGTGACTCCCACATCCAAGGGTTCTGTTCGATTCTCTCTTTTTCAGATTTAAGTTTCTTGCAGAGATTGTTACACTCGATCGACAGGTTTGATTTAAAGTAACATATTAAGATGATGATTACAAAATGTTTTGGATCATTTATGGAAATCCTAACAAGATTGAGATAAGTGGAGACAACGAATTTGTATGAAAATTGTGAAATGAAACAAGTTGAAAGGGAATCATAAACTACACAAAAAGTTGTCAAAAGTTAGATTTAAAGCGGTCCCAAATATAACCCCTATAAAATAGAGATTTACTTTTTATATTTTTTAAAATTGTTTTACCTTCAATGTAGCAAAGATATGGTGGAGGATTTTTTTTTTAATCAATTGTTTTACAATTTTTTTAATAGAAAGGTTTGGTTATTTTGGAAAGAAAACATTTCTCTCTCCACTCACAAATAAAATAGCCATGACCCTAATTTTTTTTTTTTAAATGTAGTCATTTCCTACCATTTCCGTAGTTAAAAATAAATTAGAATGTGACGTGAAAAAAAATTTAACTCATAACATCATTTTATCTGTTTAGGTATTTCACTTTTTTTTTCTTTTTTCTTTTTTTTTTTTTTTTTTTTTCTTAACACTGTGGGTAGGGAGATCCAACCTTAGTTGTAAGAACAAAATTATTTTTGTTACAAAAATCTTTGAGTGTTAAGTAGAAATCACTTTTGAAACAATCAAAACTTCATTTTTTTTTAAAAAAAAAAAATTTTATTGTTAATTTGTTTGTTTGAAGAACCATTTCGAAATCGATTATACAACATGGAATATATTAGAATTAATTTATGATAATTTGAATTTGGTTGAATCACTTGTAGTGCAACCAATGACCATTAGAGATGTCCATAGGATGTGAATAAGAATATTAGTTGATGAGCAGTGTTATTGTATATTCAATGACCATTAAAGATGTCTATGGGATAAAGTGGGGTTAAAGAATGACTTTCTTGTTCTCGTCTCAATTTTTATTCATACAAAAATTTATCCTTTTTTTTGTGGAGATCGTGTTTGGAATTTTCTCATATTTTTTTTTCTTTTTTAATCTTAATTTTTATGATATTTTTAAGTAATTAATTTTTCATAGAAAAGTTATATCAATTTTCAATTACATAGTCAATTATTAAAGAAAACATTCATTTAAACAAATATTCTTACAATAAAAAAATTTATATCTAAAGATTCAATTATATGGGAAATATAATCTTTGTCCTCGTCCCCATTTAACTTACGAGGATTCTTTTATAGATTTTTTTTTAAGAATGGACTAAATTGGAAAATTATTAAAAAGAAAAAGAAGAAATTTAGTAATCATAGTCATAAGTATTAATAATTATACGGCATTATTATATGGTATTATCAATAATAATAATACAAAAATTGTATTAATAATAAAATAATAATGTATTAATAATACAAAAGTTGTATTAATAATAAAATAATATTGTATAATGAGTATTAATAATACCATATTTTTTACTATGGACGCAAATATTTTCAAATTTGTCTAGATCTACAATTATTTTGTGAAATTGGACTATCCAGCATAATTTTCCTTCTTTTATTCCCGCTCACTCCCTTATTTCCCGCCTAAATAGAGATTCTTCGGGGTCAAGCTCTAACTCTATGAAAAAAATGGATATTTTTAATGATCATGAGGTCTTGAGTTTGAATCCCACACTCCAATTATGATTAAAAAAAGCCAAACACCACAAAAATTTGAATTTATGAAAATGACGTTTTAGTTAAAAGTGTTTAAAATGAGATGTGCCAAAATCAACCCTCAAATATATTTTATACCATTATCATCTTGGAAACCAGCTCCAAATTTTTTGAAGTATTCTTCCTCTCATGTAAATCCCAAAATCATTTGAGATGCATTTTTCCCACGTTTAAGTTTTTTTTTCTTTAAGAGTTCATGTTTCTAAAATAGAATATATTGAATTAAAATCATTCACTTGATATCTTAATCGAAAGTCAAAGAATATAGGAGGAAATTGATGTATGTTTGGACAACACTTTTTTTTTTTATAACATGCTGTCATACAATGAATTTGGTCGTGCAAATATTCAATCATGTTAACTTTTTTTTTTTTTTTTTCCAATCATCAGCCATACCAATGAAATTAATTATATGAAGGTTCGAATATTTTTGGTCACCACATCAAATTGCAAAAAAGAAAGGTCTTTTTTTTTTAAAAGAATTTATACGTTGTTTTCATAATTATGTAAGCTAATCATAGACATATGTCGACAATAATTAAAATTCCAAAATAACATTTGGTGAGTATTTTGGATGACGAATATATGTTTCTATATAGCAATTTTTCTTGCTTGAATTAAACTTATAAAACATTATTAATTTGTTTTTTGAGATATATGAAACCTTATTAGTTAAAAGGTAATGCATAATTTTGTTTACATCGTTTTGATTTTATTTCAAAGCTCTTTTTTAGTATAATAATATTTAGGTTGAAAATTTTAAATGGGCAATCTCTAAATCGAAGATATCTGCCTATTACTATATTGATTTTAGCATTCAAATATATTTTTAATAGTGTGTTAAATTTTTAAGAAGTGTTTGGATGAGAAGTTAGTTTGAAGAGTTATTTTAAGGAGTTAGAAATTGAGTGTTGTAGTAAAAAACTTATTTAGATGTGGTTTTTACATTAGAGACAATAACTTATTTAGATGTAGATTTAAAATGAGTAATTAAAAAAGAATGATTAAAATTGTTAAAAATAAATTATTTTGAAGAGTTAAAAATTAATGATTAGAAATAATGAGTTACTTTGAGTAGTTATAAATGAATGATTAGAAATGAGTGGTTAGAAATGAGGAGTTATTTTGAATAGTAAAAATGAAGAGTTATTTTGAGTAGTTACAAAAAACTCGTTTAAATGTAATTTTTTTAAAGAAGATTAATTAGTAAATTTTCAGTCTAAATCTTAATTTCAAAAAAAAAAAAAAATTTCAATCTAGACCCTCATTAAATATCGCAAACAAACACCTCCTAAAAGAAGATGATATGTGACCATAAAAAGGATATTTTTGTGCATAGCAAACATTTTTTTCACGAATGTATTGATTTGGGATGAATTGGAAGTCTTCAAGGAAAACATATTCTTGAGTATTTATTAATTTTACTATAGCCTATTAACTTAAAATTTTGGGTAAAGCGACAATAATTTAGCATACGGACTCTTGTAAATGTGATTTCTTTTACCATTTATAAGATTTTTATTTGTTGAACCATTTACAAATGTTCAAGCTCAAATATCAGAAGAAGTTTTTAAGTATTGATATGATTACTTATGGTAACTTATCAACTGATAATAAAAGTCGACCTAAGTTTGGTTGATTATCTAAAGATGATAGTCTTATAGTTATAATTAGAGAATATAGAGTTCCACCTTAAAATTAATTGACAATGTGGAAAAAGTAACTCATATTTCTTATAAATGTTTGTGGACTCTCGGATGCCCTTCAAGATGATTCCTCTTTTGAGTTCATCAATCTTGAATCGGATCTTAAATTTCATTTTTATTAGACCGATACCCATTTGAACTTTATGAGCTCTGATACCAAATTAGAGAATATGGGGTTTCACCTCAAAACTAATTGACAATGAAGGGAGTAACTCAGATCTCTTACAAATGCTTGTAAGACTCTCTCACTTTCCAATGTGAGACAATTGTGAGATCCTAACAATTATACATTAATGTCGATAATTATATCGTTGTTAAAATAGTGTTAAAGTTAGCAAGTATTTAAAATATACTAAAGCTAATATTTTTTATTTTTTATTTTTTAGTATAAGTTGGAAGAAGAATATCACAAATCCTACATAGAATGTATAATTGCTCTCAAGTAAATGAAAGTCAAATATCGATTTTCAAGATCGAATTCTTGACCTTGAAGTTGAACTAGATTACCATCAAGCCTTTTGATAAAAAAATAATATTACATTTAATTAGAAAAAAAAAAAGGCATTCTTGCTCGTGCCAAAATGAAAAACATAAGTGAAAGCTATGACCATTAGATCACGCAAAAGTTTATAAAATCTCCAACTTTTAATTGACCAAGGAATTAAAAAGTTTCTATTATTTATTTAAATTATAGATAGATTAAAACGAGACTGGTTCCCCAATGAAGACATATTGGCGGGCATGTTGCTAATTAGTAAGTACCAGTAAGTACCACTTACATAATAGTCCTAATAAATTTCCAACTTTGTTTGAATTCCTCCCTAATAAGATTTAATTTATTAGTACTATTTTTATTGTCACATAATTAAATGAGAGGCTCTAACTTATAAATAGAATCGTTGGAATATCAACTTTTGATATAATGGACTATATTGATTACCAAACATTTAATTTAATTTTCAAATGTATAAAATCAAATTAACATATGCAACTATATTTTAAAATTTAAAATTATACTTTATTTGATAACTATTTTATTTTTCTTTTAAAAAATTAGGTTTGTTTTATCTCAATTTCATTATATTTATTCTTTTATCTCCCGAGGAAGATTATAAATTTAAAAATAAAAACAACCTTTTTTAAAATTATTTTCTAGTTTTCAAAATATAACTTAATTTTTTTAAATATGGATAATAGACAAATAATAAAATAATAAAATTTATTGCATAATTTTCAAAAACCAAAAATTTAAAAGTTAAATAATCGTCGAATTTGGTCGTATTTATTAACTTGCATTATTTTATTATTTATTGTTATAATTATTATTATATTATAAAAACGAGATTAATATAAATATTTAAAGAAGACCCATATTTAATTTAATAATTTTTTGAAGTTGTATTAAATAATAGTCTTCCACCAAGCGCGTTTTTAGACAATCTACATCTCATTGTCAACTTTAGAGTTGAAATTCAGAACATTAAGAAAATTAAAATGTTTAAATACCAAATATAAACAAATAATTTGTATTTCTTTTCATATAAAAATTACTAAAAAGTAGTGTTTAGAAAAAAGAAATATATTTCTAAATGGAATATCTAATTGGGTCAATTGCGTACGTGTTATTTCTTACCATTTTCAAAGTTTAATTGGCTGAACTTACTCTTCCAAAAAGAAAAAAGAAAAAAAAAGGCTGAACTTACAAATTAAAATTAGTTATTTATTAAAATTGTATCATTATCTTATTTTAAACGATTCTTTCTTTTCTTTTCTTTTTTAATTTTTTTAAAAAAAACGCAATATAATATGCTTAGTTAAAAATACCATTTTCACCTATATATATTTTTAAGTACAATAACTATATTTGGAAGTGGAAGATTCAAACATCTAGTCATTATTGAGCTTGGCCGAATACTTGAGCTTGACCGCTATATTTTTAGTTTTTTTTTTTAATTTTGGTATTTACGGTTGAGAATCTCACTTCCTAGCATTTATAAAATAAACGATCACTTATCTCATTACCAATTAGTTTTAAGATAGAATGACATGCTAATCTAATATGGTATCATAGCACATTAAAACCAAACAATTATTCAGTCCAATAAAATTGTAATTAAAATTCGAATTCACTATTAAATTGATGAACTCAAAATTGGCACTATCTTGATAGAACATGTTGAGTATTCTCACATTGTTTCACAATGGAAAAGTAAGAAAGACCAACTTCCTAATACTATTAAGGATAAATTATAAATTTGGTCCCTATAATTTGAAGAAACTTAGAATTTAGTTCTTATGATTTCAAAAACTAGAATTTAGTTTCTATGGTATGAAGATAGTTAGAATTTAGTCCTTATGATTTTAAAAACTTGAATTTAGTCCCTATCCTTTTATAAAATCTAATGATTAGTCTTTGTCGTTTGTAATTACCGTGAATTATGGAGTAAAAAATTAGCTATTCATGCTAATTTTTTTGTCCAATCAGTCACTTAATTCACACTACTAACATTGACACATGAATAACTAACTTTCATACTCAATTCGCTAACATTAGAAATGATAAAGACTATTTTTTAGATTTTATCAAACCATAGAGACTAAATTCTAGTTTTTTAAAAGCATATGGACCAAATTCTAACTTTCTTCGGACCAAATGGACTAAATTCTAGTTTTTGAAAGCATAGAGACTAAAATTTAACTTTCTTCAAACCATAGGTACTACTTCACTTATCTTCAATTAATTTTGAGATACAGCTACATACTAATCTAATATACTTCAACAATATTCATAGTAGGGAAATTCAAACCTATAGCTTTGTTGATGCCAAAATTTAGTTTTTGAGGTCAATGGTGAGTTTATACTTTTCAGGAACGAATACATGCAAAATAGAGAACAATTAATTGGACATCGGCATGGTGTGAACCACGTGGCCTCTGATGCTTAAGTCAGATGACGTTGAAAAAAGGTTGGAGGGTGATAGTTTTAAGGTTCTCAATAACTTACCTTCTATGTATCTTTGTCTGACTATTTATAAGTGGTTTTACGTGATCTTTCTCGGTGAGCCCATCAACTATGGGCCTTAATTCTTGCCAATCCTATTTGGAATGGGCCTAGGAATACCTTCCGTTAGGACCGGATAGGGATATAGGGTGTCTAGAAATTCTTAGGGCGAGGTTCGAAAAGGTTTTAGGGTATCCGAGATTTATGAGATCAAGTTTGGGAACTACTCGATTGAAGGTCCCTTAGGGTCGAGAGTTGTTCGACCCATCATAAGGCAATGTCGGGACTTATCCGAGCCAAACTCCCTAGGGTCGGGAGTTTCCTGACCCATCACAGGGCAGAGTCGAGACTTAATTACTCGACCGACGTTCCTTAGGGTCGGTAGTTGCTCAACCCATCATGGGGTAGGGTCGAAAGCTCTAACCCACTTGGGGTGCTCTTCGAGTTTTGTCTCCCCCTCTTGTTTTGCTTTAGACTCTGCATCTTTGTCAGGCTAGGAACGAGCCTTTTTTAGGCTTAAAGATCTCTTTATCTCTCGAGGGTCTATTTGAGCTTTGACTAAAAGAGTCATCCATAACAAACTCAATTATTATTATTAGATCATACCCAAGGGCTAATCCAGGACTTAAGGTTTGGGGGGGCAGAATTTTTTTTTTTTATTCGCAACGGTATGGATACGTCAAATTTTTTTTAATGAGACAAACCTCATATTGCAAGGTAGGTGAAACACTATAAATTCAACGGTCAATCTTTTAGTTCCACAAACCATCATTTTTCTATTAATTTTTTTTTAAAAAAAAAACAAAAAAACAACAACAAACCATGATAATTAGGGGTAAAAAAATATATTATATAAATATATAAAAAGCTATTTTCAAATGTGAAAAGTTTGATTTCACATCTCTAAATTAATGAATCTCTAAAAAAAAATGTGTTTGACATAAAAGAAAAAATAAAGAAAAGAATTTAAATATATAAAAAAGCCTAAAAAAATTAATATATATATATAATGGGACAAATTGGGAAAAAGGAAATAAAGGAAAAAATATAGAAAAAAGAGAGAGAGAAAAAGTAACACGAAAAAGGAAACTGAAATTTCCTTACGGTGTGTTTGTTTTTTTTTTTTTTTGTAGAAAAGAGTAAAGTGGAGTGGTGGGGAAAGAAGTGGTTAATAGTAGTTAGAAGTGGTTATCTACTCGTTTGTGGTTTGAAGTTAAAAGTAATGGAGAAATCAACTACTTGTTTGGGGATTGGGTTAACCGTGGTTGATACTTTTTTTTTTCTTTTTTTTTTTTTGAAAATGTAGTTGGATTCACCTCAATTATTGTTAACTAATCTTAAAAAGCATTTTTATGTTTTTTAGTTGAATAATAATTCAAATTCATGATATTTTAGTTTATTGACTCACATATGCACCCCTAACATAATAAAAAACTATCATATTGAATTATCAATCAACTTTTAGTTTTATATTTTGTTACTAAACATATTAGTAACATGAATCAAGAAAGCAATAATAAATTTTAAAAATTTGAACTAAATTTACCATTGAATAGATCGTTAAAATTTCAATTATTAAAAGTAGTAGAAAATATATTTACGTGAAACTTGTAAAAATATATTATTCTAGAAAATAAATAAATAAGAAATAGTAGGATATGATGACCTTATTTAGCAAATAAAATATATTATATATTAGTTAAAATATTTGTTTTCTAACACAGAAATAAAAAAAAGAAAAACTCATAACTTCAAAATATTTATTTATTTTTCTTTCTTTTGTCTAACTTTATTAAATTTTGCTTGTTGTTTTAATTATTTTTTAAAATATTAACTACTTACAAAAAAAAAACAACTAAAATGTCATTTTAGTCTATTTACTTTGAATTTTGTTTTATTTTGATTATTTTACTTTCAAATGTCAAATTTTAATATTTATAACAATAATAAAACTTAAATTTAGTATTTGTTGTTAATTTATTACTCTATTTTATTTAAAAATTTGTTCTTATTAATTTTTCATAGTTTAAGAAATATGTTTACCTCAACCTTTTTATTAAAAAAATGAGGTTTTTTATGAATTAAAATTATTATTAATTAATAAATTTTTATGAAATATTTCTTTTCAAGATCGAACCCTCGAACGTAGAATTAAATTGAAATACAACCAATAAACTAAGCCAACACACTATTGACTTTTTCGATAGAGTTAAAATCACTTTTGGAAGGGCATTTGAATATTGATGTTAGTCGAAATTAGAAGATATATTTATGAGATTTAATGTGAGATTTGGTAAAAAAAAAAAGTAAAAAAAAAAAAAAGAAATTTAATAGAAGGTTTGAAGAGGAGTTAAAAGTTGTTGTTTACTACAAAAAATAAGGGTTGTTGAAGAGTGGTTATACACTTCTCATATCCAAAAAACAAACATAGCCTTACACACGATTGAACTCATGCTGCTTCCAATTTTGGGATGAGCTAAACACTCTGAGCCATAGTTTGTATTTGCTAAATTGTTGTCCATTATACATAATATAGTAATAAGTTTGAAACTTTTGGGTCCCTTAGGCAGTCTGCTCCTGTCTCAGCTCAATTGATCTCACAAAAAAGTGTTCTTTATTTTAATATATTTAAAAACTATCAAAGGAATACCAATAGAATAGCAACTCAGTAATATTTATGTATTTTTATGATTAAAAGGTATGAATTCGAATCATCTCGTCAATATTAATATGGAAAGAAAACAAAACCAACCAACCCCTCAAATTAGCCGTGGATAGTGAGAGAAGGTTTGAGTTTGTGGCTCTTCGGGTTTAGTTTTAATTAATAAAACAATTATTCCATGGTTTTTCAAAGCCTCTTGATAGTTACAGTCAATTATATTAAAAAAAAAGTCAACTATGAAAATATAGCATTTTTCAATTATCAAATTGGCATTTCGATTTAATAATTAAGCCTATAATGGTGCAAGTCACGCAATCCTTTTGTCAATAATTTGTTTTTTTTTTCTTTTTTAACTCTCGGATTTTTCCTTATTTTGAACTGAGATATTTGAACTAATCAACTAAAACAGACTAATAATTATCGCCAGCATATTATTATGTGAATACAATAATATTTGAACTCTGTGATGATTCTAATTTTTAACATTTTAATCAAGAGTATATGTCTAATGCACCTAAATTAAGCTCATTTTAATTCTGTTGAATTCTCAGAAGAC
>JBBMKA010005414.1:0-11564 GCA_037833695.1 Sechiopsis laciniata | reverse complement strand
TTCACCATTCTTAGATAAATAGTATTGTAGAATTCTCTTCATCAATCTAGAACATATGTGTATGGTCTAGAACCATCATTGGCCATCTAGGATAAAGTTGAATGATCTAGAATCTTCCAATATTATTCAATAAGAATAGTAGTTGAAATCTATTTATTTAAATTCTACTTTAATTTGTTTGGTTGGAATCATTCTATTTTTAATCCTTAACTTTAGAAAAATAATTGTAGTCATCACTATTACAATGATTTTGCGCAAGACAGACATTACTTGTTCATTTTCTCGATCACTAAAACTATTGGAGATTTGCATGTATAATAATAATAATGAAATTAATATCATCAATAACATTTTTTTTAAAAATATTTTATATATAGTATAAAAATGAGGCCGTTTCTTTAAAATGATCAAAATTTCTTTCAATCAAATAATTTTTAATCCGTTTTAAGCTTTAATCAATTTTTAATTAATAGGTTTTAATCAATTTCAGCTAATAACCTTCAATAAGTTTTTAGCTGATAAATTAAATTAGTTCAATAATAGTCTTTAATTCGTCGATTTCAATGCTACTTTCTCTCTATTTTGATTTTTAGGTGATGAACAACTTTTCCAACCTCAACGAGCTATAACATTTAATTACGAGCTTCATTTGATGTGATTCTTGTCGGATTAGTTTTGTCTTCTCTTTCCCTTTCTTTTGATGTATTTGATTGCCCTAAAAAAAGCAAAAATGTAGTTCCAAAAACATGAATTTTTGATGAAGTAAATGAGTAAAATGAGAATTTTAGCAAAACAAAATCTATTATTAATGAATAGTTTTAAAAACATGCTATAATTATAGTGAAAATCCTAAAAATGACTATCTATAATAAATTCTCAAAATTATTTAGTTTTTTTTTTTAAGAAAAGAAAGAATTATTTAGTCAAGATATTACTGTATGAGAAAAGATATTTAGTTAATGATTTATTCAATTTTGTGGGCTTTTGTAAGCCCAAGAAAGGCCTATATATCTTGGTTTGATCCATTGTTTTTCCACCTACACTTCATTGGGTTATTTAAGATGATGGGAAATTGTAGTAATTAGACTACTTTAACAAACTAATTATAAATTTATACAATAATAATAATAATAATAATAATAATAATTCCAATCTTATTTTTTATTTATTATTAATTAATTCATTTTTTAATACAATTTTACCACTATAAAAAAAACTAAAATAAGATTTATTAAATACATTTTCTTTCTCTCTCATTAATTCTTCTTCACGAAAAAACATCTATCAGTTGAAAACGTTCAATCGTTGAAGACTAGGGTTTCATTTCTAGGTTCTTGATCGAAAAATCTTCATTTTCGGCCAGTTTCAATCAATATTATTTTTGCCAAGACATTATTGTTGTGTATTGGTTTCGAAAATCTATAGTTTCTAAAGAGTGTCTTATGAGTTTTTGGCAAGTTTCTTAATGTCGTGATGACGACGTTGGAGATGCATCTCACCAACTCTACACTAGTGGTTTAGTTCTCGTCGCCATCTATATCATTTGTCAGAGACAATGATCGGGACACTTAAGTTGAAGTCAGAGATGTAGTGGTATCGACGCAGGAGGCGCAACTATGTTGTCGTGATTGATGATGACACTCTCACGACACCATAATTTACGTATCAAAACTCTAAGTTTACATGGATATAGATGATGAAAATAGTAAGCTTTCATCATAATATTGTACCGTAATACTCATAGCATTAATATTAATATCAATATTGTATTACAATGGAAATTACAAAAATAAATAATATGAGTTTTTGAATAATATCGAATACTTGAAACAAATTATATTTTAAATACTATATTTATTGTATCCTTATAATTTGTAACACCCCGAAAATAGACTTAACCACAACCCCACAAACATGGGGTACATGACCAACTGAGCTATAGAATTTAAACCATAACTTTTAAGCCACCTTGGCGAGCCCTATCAAATATTAGTAAGTCTCATCACCTCGACCCTACCATCCTACAAAAGAAATAATAAAGAGAACTGGTGAGTATAAAAATACTCAGTAAATAGCTTATCGACATAGCGAACCTAACCTTCCTCATTCCTTCTACAATAACTACAGTTAATGCAAGTTGAATCCTTAATCCGAACTAGAGCAAACTGCCTCCCTAGACTAAACTTAGATATAATGTAAAGACCCGACCCAAATCATGGTCTAAATCTAAGTCTTTAACTCTAAACGCATGAAAATAGTGTTCGACACTTAGCGCATGTATAATTAAATCCGAAATACGATCTTTATGAAAACCATTGAAAGGACAAGTTTATAAAATCGTGAATTCGATAAAAAGTATCATTGGGTACCCAAGAGTCAAAACATAAAAACTCGAGTAAATATATACAATTTATCATGCCCCTAAATAGTTCATGCAGAAGGAATAAATTAAAAGACTCTACACAAAGTAATGCAGCAAGTCCCATGGTCATCTCCAGCTCCGTCGATCATCCATCTCGGTATAGTCTAGTAGTACCTGTGGGGATTCCACAGTGGAAAGGGTGAGTTTTCGCAAACTCAGTAAGGCATCCCTAGCTCGGGGACAAACATGCACAAGAATACAAACATCAGCAAACAAGTATGATCAGCAACATAACCGAGGAGTGTATAAAACCCAAGCTCCTGGATGCTAGGTCAAGAAACCTCGTCCTTGACGAGCACCACGCAGAATGGTCTAAAGATCGTAGACCCCAAGACCAAAAGCTCACAAGAGTCCTCTGACTCGAGAGCAATCTGACATCCTACTCTAAAGGGAACCGGTGAGTGGAGTAACCTGTTGGCCCCAGGCCTCGTACTCACGGTGAGAGGTGATGCCACACCAATTGCCAAGGAACCATATCAGACCCATACCACCTACTTGGAGAGAGTCTAGGCTACTAGTAGAAACCATCTAGAGTCGTGAGCCTGGTCGGCCGACCATCCACGGAAGTCCTACGGAGTGAGAGGATATCACCTCAAGCTAAGGTGTGAGCCCGAATATCATCGTCCACACCCACCTACTAGTCTCCTCTATCTGGTCTCCATGACTTGTTTGGGTCCAAACGAGGCATCGAGTCGTGCATCAAACACATGCAAGTCCATATCAGGACAATCATGCAACCATATGCAACTCGACCATATCAGGCAGACATACATGATTCATGCATCACTAGTCATACAAGAGACAATCATGAAATGTATATGCTCTCGATGCAATCAAATGCAACATACAATGCACATGGTTATGCTATAATCAGAAAAATTAACTAATGCAAGTAACCCGGCACATGTATTAACCACGGGTCCTCGAGAAGGGGGTAAAAGGTCCCTTACCTTGGCCAATCCATTAACAGCTTTCCATGCATCCACTAAAAGCTCCAACTAGCCAAACAAAACTCCGAGCCCTGAAACGAACAAACCGGTCAAAACTAGCACCTTAGACCATCAAAATCGGATCCAGAATATCAAATTTAACAAACAGTGAAGAACCTCAAAAAAACGTGTCCTAGAGACATCCAGCGACTACGCGTGACTCACAAACTCGGCTCAAAGAACAAAAAAATGGCTCTGGTTAAATCTGGTCAATATAAAGTCAATGGGTCAAAATCCAGTCAAAGTGTCATAAAACCTTAACCAAACACCCGTTAACCTCTAGTCCAAACAACCACTAAACCCATAAACCAAACAATCTCAATCCACATTTTAAATGAAGTGAAACCACTAGCCAAACAAGCTTAATAAATCATTAAAATGACTTTAATCCAATCGTGGTGAACGTTCAACACTGCTTATATAACCCACATAAATTTTCACTTCAAATATTATTGACTGCCCATATGTAAAGCTGATGACTTTTATCAATCCCATAACTATTAAATACGCGTTCATACAAACCCATGTCAGAGAATTAACTAACGTCCTTCAAAACTCACACCCTCAAACATGGTATGAAACCTTAGAATTCACCAAACATGGATGAACTTCTCGAGCCACCAAAATAGTCACACATCATGTCTTACTCTTATCCTTATAATACAGCTCCATGAAATGCCTAAAACTTCATGTTAGTTCTACAACTACCATCCACGAACCCATAAAGCTCTTGTCATCGAGCAATACGCAGGTTCTCATGGACCGCACGATCTCTTAGGATGTGTCTCCAGCACACTTACACTTTTCCCAACTACGTACTGATATGATTCTATCTAAAGAAACAACAAACGTTCCTCGAATGCATGTACAATACGCTAGCTCTAAAAAAAGTGAACCTAAAGTATTCATATCGTTCCCAATTACATCAATCTTAGAAGAATCAACTGGCATTCCCCTAGACCAATCGTGTACATACTCAATTCAATCTCATCTCAGGGAATTATTAATGTTTCTTCAAACTCACGTTATCACAAAGATGTGACCCTGGTAAACTTTCATTGTCTCTTACAACGTTCTTATACGATTCTCATCAATAGATAACAATTTTTTTTGTTCCTTCAAACTCATTATACTACCCATGGTGCAACCCTAGCACACTCACACTAATCATGGTTGCACACTTGCACGACCCATCCTAGAGATTGAACTAACACGCTCATTCCACTCTCAACTACGCCTCAGCTTGAACATATCTCAGAAAATTAGTTGGCGTTCTCTAAAACACAAATGCCAAAAATGCTATCTCGAAGAACAACCTCAACACTGATGAAGCTAAGTTCACCCACCCTCACACATTAGTGAATTGAGTTCACCCACCCTATATACTGGTGAAACTGAGTTCACCCACCCTCCCACATTAGTGAATTAAGTTCACCCACCCTAACATACTGGTGAAACTGAGTTCACCCACCCTCACACACTGGTGAAACTAAGTTCACCCACACTTACACACTGATAAGAGAATGAACCGTTACTATTCTCTCTAACATCTGCGTTACTTGAGAAAATATATTTTACATGCCATTCATTCAAGATCAGAAGAACGCCCACAACATTAATGATATTGAAAACACCCATACACTAACACACTGAAAGGAGAGATATTTACGTTTCACTCTTATCTACTTCAAACCTAACAATAAGGGGACTGATAGTTCACCCAACTAAAGCCACAAACCATAGTCTAAAAGACCTCATCGTATCATCTCATGCAAAAACTAAAGACAATGAGCACATAACTTATACAATAATAATCTCATAAAAAAAACTATAAGACCAACTACTTCACGGTGACGAGACATTTTCACTTTTCATAGGACAATGGAGAAACTTATATTTATAACATGAACAAGTCTACAAAACCTATACCATGGGCTATGATACCAATTGTAACACCTCGAAAATAGACTTAACCACAACCCCACAAACATGGGGTACATGACCAACTGAGTTATAGAATTTAAACTATAACTTTTAAGCCACCTTAGTGAGCCCTATCAAATATCAGTAAGTCTCATCACCTCGACCCCACCATCCTGCAAAAGAAATAATATAGAGAATTGGTGAGTATAAAAATACCCAGTAAATAGCTTATCGACATAGCAAACCTAACCCTCCTCGTTCCTTCTACAATAACTACAACTAATGCAAGTTGAATCCTTAATCCGAACTAGAGCACACCGCCTCCCTAAACTAAACTCAGATATAACATTCTGTCAATAACACACAACCCAACTAATAGAGTCAGACAATCATAAATACTACTCCAACTTCACCTCTTACAAGAGCCAGCCTTCAGCTCAAACCTAACATCTTGACAACAACTATATAATGCCACCCTATATAACCTTGAGTCCTACCCTCAAAATAACAACTCGAGCCTAGAAAAGTAATCATTACATTAAGATGATGGAAAACAACCTCATAGATATACGTACAAGCTCTCACAAATAATTCCAGATCATCATGGAGCTAAAGAAGCTACCCCTTCTCAAATGATCCTACTACTTACGAGAAACAACTTTCGAGAGTCATGTATGCTAAGAAAGCATAGTCATGCTTCTAACCTATCACTCTTCTTGAGAGACCCTAAACTCGTAATCGAGGCTTACATCATGACTTGAATCATTCGACCAAACTACAACACTCTCCTTCCCTTCAGGCTTAACTCATCTCGATCATCAAGCTGACCTAAGCTTAAATGTCGTTCCCTTCTTCATGTCACATAGTAACCCTACACCTAGCTTCCATCAACCGGTCGCTAGAGTCTAAAATGAACCTGATATAAATATTGATCCAGACTAAAGACATTTCCCAACTCTTTAAACTCACTATGAGTCATCTACAAGGGCATGCAAATCTTCACAGTTAAGCTCATTCAGGATTCGTACCCCTACAATACCAATGTCTCCGAAGAACACTTACATAATTACTACTTAATGAATTTTACGCTTAAACCATCCATTCCTAAACATAAATCACGCACTAAATCCCTCACACCCACAATTCCCCAATTTCGACACTCTGTACGTCTTTGGCCCACACACTACTACACAGGAATAAGCTCGTGTAACAAACCATTAAAACAGCATATAAGTCATTATAAACATATGGAGCACTCCAAAGACTCTTTGTAATAAACTCACTACTTGCAGGTACATCCCAACCTAGAATGATCTAAAACTAATCTAAGATCGCGAGTAAACCCTCACACACTAGTATACACAAATAATTATGAATTGCACAGGTCACTAACTTTCTACACGACTTTACTTAAAGTAGGTTTGTAACTCTTTAGCACGCAATTCATCACACTTACAAGAGTGACAACCACCTCAATTGTGATGGACATAAGTGCCCATAAAACATGTAGTAATTCACATAGCAACAACCTGCGTACAACCGAAGCATATCACAATTTTATGTAACCAACACGGCCCTACCAACCTTCCTTTTATTCGCGAGCAAATAACATACCAAAGACAATCTTACGTAATGATAGACATCGAACTACTTACCTGGTTTAGTGGCCGGAATGACGAACCCAAACATACTCCAAATCTTTATACGGCGAAAACACCTATATGAGACTCCCTTCATTATAAAGAAATCTCAAGCTTCAACTTGAAAGAACCAAGCTTCCACACAAGCTCGTCGGAAACGAAGATACCAGAGGCGTAACAGTGCTGTATTCGGGCCATAAATGGTATCAAAAGAAAGAGGAGGATCATACGAGTCCAACCAGAATCAAGTAAAACGGAGCTCTGAGTAAGAAGTTATGGCTAATCAAAGTTTCATCGACGAAAGTTCACCGGCGGCGAGCTTCGCTGGAAAATTCGCCCAAAAATGAGCCGTTCACTACCAAAAATGAGCTTCGCTGTCTTTCACCCAATGTGCAGGCAGTACACGCGTCAGAACTCCAAGTTTGACTGGTCAATGTTGACCAGTCAACGTTGACTTTTAAAAAAAAAAAAATTATTTCTTCATAATTAATACTAGTATATAATTATAATGTGGTGTATTTAATTAGAATTTTTTAAGTATGGTATTAGATCTATCAAAAGTCATTAATACAAAAATTATTAAACGTATCAAAACTCACTAATATCATAATTATAATTAGTATCTTATACAAATGTCATCTATATATTTAACAAAATACCAATATTATAAGTAAATAATACACTTTTATAGAATAATAACTTTTTGAATATAAATTTAGTATGTTAATTAACTACAAAAGAGAACACAAGTTAATTTTAGTTCATTACGATATTAATGATATTAATAATAACGATATTAATTATTAATATATGTAGAAAGATATCTCCATCTTTTTCATTCATTTTTTTTTCAATTTTTAATAATAAATTAGTTTGGCTAATGTTTCTTAATGTGAACATATTTTAATAAAACATAGTTGGAGCTTTTTTCCAATAAAATCTATTCACAAGAAGAAGAAAAAACACTTTAAAACGTACCCTATTTTATTATTTTTTTAGTTCAATCGTAATTAAAAATAAAAATTTCTAAAAATAAAATTAATTGAAAGTGAAAATTCAAACCTACGAGCAAAATACACTCCATTTCTAATACTTTTATGTCTTTTAACATTTAAGTGATTTTTTTTTTTTTGAATACAACATTTAAGTGATTTTTCTTAGCATTAAAAGTGCAAAAGGTGCATATAACTCTCTCTTATATCATAGGAAGATACAAATGAAAAAAAAAAATGTTTTTTCCAACAGGTTCTCTCTATTATTTTTTATTTTTTACTTTTTTAATTTAATATTAAAAAAAATGGATTTGAACTTGTAACATTATAGTTTCTAAGTTACACAAAATGCCGTTAGAGTTCTATTCTTGTTGGCATGACCAAACTTTCTCTAGACTATTAAACTTTCGTATGGAAAATTGATTGTCTAACTGAACAATCAAAACTTCTAAGAGATGATAACATTTACAACTTGCAAAGTCGATCTTCCCATTGGATAGGTCGATGCACCACTTTATTGCGGTCTAAATATATATTTCAATCATTTTTTTAACATCACTAATTATTTCATCATGAAATTCTAAATTGTTTTGTAGCGTTTGAAATAAGCACAACAAATTCTATTTAAATCGTTTTATGTGAAGACATGTGAATGAAGGTCTTTGATAGATACGAAAACAAATCTAGGGTTTTGAAAATATAATCTTGATGAAAATTAGATTCATAATACCAAACCCCAAAAGACAATTTAGCTTATGTGGAAATGAATGAAAATAGAAAACTTCATTGAGCAATACAAAAAAAAAAAAAAGAAAAAAAAAAACTATTGTATAGAAAAAACTATTGCATAGAAAAAACCAAGGTACACAACTCTTTTTAGGTCACAAATTTTACACACATTTATCAAGAGAGATTACTCTAAAACTTAGCTTAATCTTCTTTCAAAGATGAACTAATTAAGTTGCAGAAGCTAAACTCTTCCTAGCTTTCTGAATTAAACTAAGTGTCTATGAGAATATTTTGCAAATTTCGTAGCTAGTTATTATTTTATTAATATTTATTTTTCTTTTAATTTAACATGGTTAAAGGGAATTGAAATTATAACCTATTACTCATTAATTCATATATCATGTTAATTGAATTTAGCTTATCTAAACAGAATTGATATATATATTCGAGAAAAACACTGTTTTAGTTCTTAAGTTTGAGTTTTAAATTCAATTTGATCTCTATATTTCAAAATTTAATATTTTTACCCCTTGACATTTCATTAATGCAATATTTTTACCCCTTGACATGTAATTAATACTCCCTTTTAATTTCTAAAATAATAAACTTGTTAGTATTGATAAAGTGATTGTTTTAATTTTTACATGAATTTAATTTTTTTAAAAGAAAATAAGTATAAAAATAAACTTAAGAAAATATGCAACGACTAAAATGAATATTATTAAAATGTCAGGAATATAAATGTTCAAGTTTAAAATTTTAAACTCAAATTGAAATTAGATTTCAAACATAAGAATAAAAAAGTAATTTTCCCATAGTTTATAACTTTATAACGTCATTAATCTCAAAAAAAAAAAAAAAAAAAAAACTTTATAACGTCATTATGTACCACAACCAAATTTTGAGGCCTTTTCAGCCCAACAAGGTACATAAAGGCTTGATCCATTATAGAGAAATGATCCAATAAGTTAACTACTAAACTTTTCATTGGTCTGTTCAATTTGTATTGAATGGAAAGTGGCTTTTTTACATGTGACTGTGGAATGAATAGGATGTTTGTTTTGACAAAACAATGGATCAAAATTCAAAGCCCACATTTTACTGACTCTTTAAATTACTTTTATAGAAATCATAGCAAATGTTACTTTTGACAAAATATTTTGAAAAATGTCTAAATAGAGGGAAATTAAAAAAGATGTCTATTTTGGATATTAGTAAGGAGTGATAAATTATTTATACCATTTATGCCCTTTGCATTTAATTAGTTTATCACATTTTAAATTAATCAAGTTTTTCTAAGTTTCCTCTCTTCCACCATTTTAGGAATAAGAATAACTTCTATAATAACTGCACAACCATTTGCTCAACTAATTATAATAAAATAAAAAAAATTCTAAATTAAATCTAACAATATCTAATGTTAATAATATTACATTTCATCCTAGCCACTCATCACATCACTTTCAACTCATCATAGCTTTTCATTGTGTGATTTTCACCAAAATTCATTTTTATCAAATTAGAAACCTCCTCAGTTTTCCATCACCGAATTCCACACCTCCATTGGTTCACACCATCGATTTCCATTGTTATCAAATTTCTCCTTCTACTACCCCTTTCATCGATTCAAAATTTTCAGAAAATAGCAAACATTTCCTGGTTCTTGTGTCACATTTCACAAAAATTCTCAAGATTCTTACGATTTCAAGTGTAGGGAGCATTCGCTTATAATTGCAAATGGAGCTTATATCGGTTACGGGCGTCTTTAACAAAAATTGGGATGAGTGAGATATTTACTCAAAGTACAATACCACCATGGTTGAGATCACCTACAACACCCTCATATCCCTACTGATATCGTTGATCGAAAAAAGTCTGATTTGGGCGAAAATGCAAAAGTCATAAGCATAAACACGAGGCACACAAAGAAAAGGCGATAATAATAATGGATGACAGAGACGTCCAATGGATGTACAACAGATTCACTGGTGGGATGTACAGTAACTATTGTATCCTGGCGGACATCATCCAGACACGTACCGAGATGCACATCCTGGACTTTGCAGGGGGTCCACCGTGTTAAGAGGAGGTGCAATGTTACCCAACAAAGATGAATTGAAGAAGGTCCTCTTCAACATAGCATTAACACGGAGCTTCCACATGCAGGCCACCCCATTAGTAATAATCGAGTACGCTGAGTCCGTTATTCACTCCACCAAGAAGTTTACATGCACCCATGGAGATGTAATTAAGCATGCAAAGGAGAATCATGGAGTTAACATTAGCTACTACAAAGCGATGAAAGGGGGAAAAATGACACTTGAACTCATTAGGGGCAAGGCAGAAGACTCATATGCGTGTCTTTCAACATTTATTGCTAAACTAATTGAAAAAAATCCAGGTACAAGGATATTTCATCCCTTTTTGAAGAAAAAAAAGATTTTGAAAATTTTTGTTGTTTTAAAAAGCCAACGTAAGTATCTATTTAAAATCAACATCATTATTCAATTTGTTTGTTTTAAAATAAATATCGTTTCTCACATTAATTAAATAGAATCTTATTTTAAATAATTTTAAACAAAAATAAAACAAACTAGGATAGGGATATTTTGCTCAATTTCTTATTAATTATGTATTTAAAACAACTAATATTAGACATGGATTTTAAAGTTTCCTCATTTAGACATTTTCCTAAATATTTTGCTAGAATTAGACATTTACCTAGTTTGCCACCGTAAGTTTTCAACAAACTTAATTATTATATATTCTTACTAGTGAGATTTATATCTTACAATTATTAATTATAAACACACACACACACACACATATATATATATATATATATATTTTTTTCTATATATATATATAT
>JBBMKA010005413.1:0-11565 GCA_037833695.1 Sechiopsis laciniata | reverse complement strand
CCAAAATGCCCCTAGGGGTCCAAAGTGCCCTAACGGCCCAACCGAACATCAGAAAAACTAACCGAACGTACCTGAGAGACCAGAATGGAGAACTGGGCCGTTACAGGTCATCTGAGGGTTCGTCGCGGTTCATTGCCAAGTTTATGCTCGACTAAGGGGAAAGAGGAAAGGAAAGAAGGTTAGCCGAGCACGGATCTGGGCTAAGGCAAGGAACAAAATGAATCTATCTAGGAATAGCTTAGTTCTATGAACGGAATTCAAATAAACAGAGAATGACAGTCAAACTGCATGCAATTGACGGCTAAAAGAAAGAAGCCAGTGGCGGCACATTGACAATGCCCTAGCCCGGTGACCAGAGTTATTGTCCTACGGAGCGAGCGACCTTTATTTTATCTCAAAGTGCCTTTGGCATGACCGTTTCAAAGTTGGTCTCTAACTAGAAAAGTTGAAGCTTAAGCTTGAGTGAGAGAAGGGCCTTACCTCATTCTTCCCCGGCTGTCAAAGTAGGTAAGGCCCTTCTCCGGCTGTCAAAGTAGAGGAAGTAGCTGCGGGTTCAGGTGCGGCTAAATTAATAGGGGGTTGGCAGAGTTGGTTGGAAGCAGGGTTGGGCCATTTCTTTGCTCATTCTCCCTTTGGTCGAGCAGCTCTGCAACTTTGGAACCTTTGTAACCTCAACCAGTCTTACTTCTTTCTTTCCTTTTCGGTCAACGGTGTGCTAATCCTCTGAATCCGATACCAATGGGTATCTTCCTCCTAGAACAACGTTCTTTTTCAAAGAAGGAGAAGTTTGATATCTTCCAATTTATTGAATTGAATTGGGGTAGTCTTTTTTTACTTAAAAAAAAGGCGATACTGGATCATATATATCTATATAATATAGATAGACTTATAGATTCACGCCCTACGAATCATGCACTAGATCAATTCATCCCAGAATCTGTCGATGGTTAACTCTCTTTTTTTAGTGATTGCCATACAGAGACAAAAACTACACTTTATCGTTAGAAGAAAGATCCTCAAAGCCAGTCCCGCCCCATATATTTAGGGAAACCCTATTTTTGAGCTGATGCTTGATAAGGACTGGTAGGTCAATCAGTCGACGAGGACGTAAGATCTTTGGCAAACTGTCGGGCATTATGTCGGCATACTCATGTAGGACTTTCACCTTGTGTCATCCGATTTGAGGGAATGAATTGGATCGTGAACTCTTTCAGACTTTGACCTTTGATCTTTCACTAGGAGCGAGGGTGGAAGAACTCTACAGCTTCCGTGTCTTGGTCAGTTGGAGAAGGTCCATAGGAGGCTGGTTGATTAATTACCTTCCATTTTTTATACTAGAAGGGATTGAAATGATGCCATAGAATAACCTGGAAAAGCTGCTTTCAAAGGCCAAAAAGACTTTGAATCGCTCCTCTAGGATGATCAGGTCGAGAGGTTATCAAATCATCTAGGTGAGAAATTTAGCTATGCTACCTGCTGACCTTACATAGTGTGTACTGCTTTAGCAAAGCCAACAGGAAGAATAGTCACAGGGCTCAATCTAGGCTGCCAGCCAAGGTTTGCCTTGATGTACCACTCTCGCAGCCCGCACCGAAACAATGATGTTCCCCTGGATGTCTAGTCAACTACTGCGTCTCAACCCCTTAGTTCTGGCAAACAGATCATAATTATCGGTATCTGGGAGCGTCGTTGTTTGTGTAAGCGGAATCGAGTTTAAAATCAGTCATTCGTCATGGAAAAAACATAACATATTTCCATTCGTGGTCCTAGAAAGGGGGTCAACGTGGATTTCATATACGATTGAATAAAATAGATCCCATTCAAATCCCTACCTGGCTACTAAATACCAACCATTAGAGGTGAGAAAGATTTCTGAAATGACAGAGAAGTCATAAGCAAGAAACAAGGAGTTCTAAATCTCGTCCCACACCCTCTATTCAAATTCCCTTGGATTCACTGCTCGATCTTCAAGGAATGAGGCCCCTTTTTGTGAAGTAAAAAAAGACTACCTTCAATCCCATGTAGGCTAAAGTATTCAAAAAGTAAGAAGTAATATAGAATCAAATCGACTTAATAGAAAAGAAGAGGAAAGAAGTGCAGCTGCCGGTTGAAGCAAGGCATCCCTCCTATGCCAAGGCTGGCAGACGGACCACCAATTTACCGCATGGATTTCTTTTCTTTCACCTTGTTGGGAATAGAAGAAGTCACATTGCAGGATTTCAATCTATTGTCAAGATCATTAAGTCAATTCTTTTGAGCAAACTCCCGAACTTCTACGAGACGGATCTAGGATTGACGGAGAGACTGAGTCAAGCACTACAAGAGTTATAAACTCATTCAACTCTGTCTGACGCTTCGCCCCTTTACAACTATGGAAAGCTGCTTCTAACCTTTAAGTTGACCATATTTACACCTTTTGATCCTTCCCCAAATGAGTGGTAGACTTTTTTTTGTAGCTTTGCTCTAAACCCTTGTAATAGAAATCTAAAATCTGCCAAAGTTAGCCTTAGCCATTGAATCCAAGAGCTTGTGAGGTACCTTCCTTAGGTTCTTTTACCTCTCTTTCCCATCAAGCCTCTTCAAGGAAGCTAGCTCAAGCTACTTCAGAAGGTTCATTTACAGAAGTTGGAAGACTTGAAGCATGAGAACCTTCCCTTGATTCTTTAGTTGAACCTTATTTATTCTTTCACTCGGGAAATAGACTAAATGGTCTTGTGGGCACCTTTGATCTTCATCCTCACCCTCGTAAACTCAAAATCTCATAGGAAATCTTCTCCCAACAAGCAATGGTCAAGTGCGCTAGCTCGAAAGCGGAACTGGAACCTCATCTTTCAAAGGTTTGGTGTATATTTGTCCTCTTCATAACGACCCCAAAATTCCCTGAATTGGTTTGCCATTTTCTTAAAGAATATAATTGACAACTCAAAGCTCAAAATTATCTCTTTCTTGCAATAGATTCTTGATAGCACTAAATAATAGCACTATTTATGCCTCTGAACCCTTGCAATTTACTAAAAAAGTAAGCAAGCAACAACATAAAAAGGGAATTAACTCGAACATTCGCATTTATCTTTACATGCTAGCAGGAAGCACACGCATAATAGAAGCCAAGTATAATGCAGTTTCTAAGATGCAAAATGTGCGTATAAATGTAGAATTCATGTTATTTTTCCTAAACTCGCTGACGTGTTTAAAGTGGACAGTCAAGGGAACAGAAAAGGAAAGGCTGGACGGCAATCGAATTACCGCGGGTCAATTGACTGTTCATTCGCGAGGGCTTATCATTTGCCTTGGAAAAGGGAATGTTAAGGGCTTAACCTCACCGTAATCATTAGGCAATACTTAGTCTTAAGTATTTTAGAGGGGTGTTAGGGATAAGCATCTCACTAGCAGCTTATGCAATGCTTGCGCTTAAAAGTAAATCTATGAGCAATGTATTGACAGGTTGCAGTCAAGTACTTCAGGAAGGGGCTTGAAGTTGAAGTTTAGTATGTACTAATTTTCTCATGACAACTTTACTTGCCTTGATTTGAATTATAATGCGAAATTCTCTTCATTAATTAATTAGTTAGAATTAGGCATTTTAAGTTAACTTATGGTATCGAGTAAAATATGAATGCGGGTGAAAGATTTTATAATGCTGTTTATTCATTAAGCATGCGTCGGCTAGCTACCCACACATGCTAGGCTCTAGCTTACTTGAAAGAGGAACCTGGCGGAAGACCTAGCAGGTTAAGTTTAGTTTGGTGCAAAGTCTTTTTCATCATTAATTGCGATTAAGGTTAATCCCGCTATCGCATACGAAGTCCTGAGCCTATTTGTGTAGAATTACAGCGGATGCTAGATTCTGCACCATCAAATGCCAAAGTATTTGTTTGTGAGGGAAGTATGATTTCAGCCTCACCAAGCAACGCATGCATGTTTGTTCTTTAGCCTAGTTGATTTAAAGCATTAGCATTAGCATAGATTTATTTATTTATTGAGAACAAAGCAACACCCTTTTGAATCCATTCTTGTTCTTTACATTTGACCTTTGACTTATATCGATGTGCTATAAATTCTCTGTGGGATCGATAAATTATACACTTATTACTTACTGCACTCTGACCACGTATACTTGCGCGTAAGCAATTCTAAGTCACATTTAGCATTAGGTATGCTCCGAATTAATTAGTGTAAAAATATATTAGCACCCGGAACGTAGGTCACCTATGCAAGTGCAACTGGAAGTTTGATGTACTTAATGGTCTACACAATACTAGATTTATCTCACTACTCGAGTCTAGTGAGCAGATATATAGAAAATTCTGGAAAGGTTCATTCGGAAGCAACTAAGTGGGTATTGAGGTACTTAGTTGGAACTACAAGCAAGGGTCTTGCAACAAACCAAGTTTATGAAATCATATTTATTAATTATTTAGTCATCTCCATTTTTATTAACCTTTTAAGTTGTGGAATTTATTAGTTAAATGAAACAAAAAGAATTTTTTTTAAAAAGAAAAAAACTCATTTCCCTATTCTTCTTCTTCTTCCTCTTCATCTTCTTCTTATTCTTCTACTTCTCCTTCCCTAACCCCAAACCCTAGCCGCTACTACCCGTCGTTGTCGCCCTCCACTACCGAGCCATGCTGCCTGTATAGACTGAGCCATCGCCACCGTTCTGCCCAGACACCATTGCAGCAGCCCCCTTGCATGCATCCTCTCGCGTGGCTCCGACCTCCTCGCACGCTCGACCCAGCGCCTGCGATGCTACTGCCTTTTGACCACACCCCAGCTACACCGTTGTTGACCTACACCGACCAGCATCTCTGCGCACCTGCAGCTGCATTTTCAGTGGGTAAGGTGTGCATTTTCGTCTCGATCTAGTAGCCTCGTCACGCCATGCTTGAGCTTTTAGGTTGTGGGTAAGTTCTCTTTTGTAGTTGTGGGTTTTGTATGGTGTTGGTTTGGTCAAACTATGCGTTTGATTTCTGTTTGGTTATTGATTTAAAGTTTTGATAGCTTGAACGTGGGTTCTTCGTTTGATTCGATTCTTTGTGCCTCATCGATTTTGGACAGCTGTGTTAAGCTGGTGTTGGGTAAGTTGTGGGCTGTTGTTATGTTTTTATGAATGTTCATTGTGTGGTTGATTTTGGGTCTACCGAGGCTTATTTCTAGTTGTATTTTGATAGGTTGCTTCAGCTTTGTTGCTTGATCTATTGGCTGCATCTCGGGATAAAATTTCTTTGATTGTTCTGTATTTTGTTATCAAGTAAGGACTTCTTATCTGGGTTGTGTGGACCCTGCATTTGTCATTACTCATTGTATCTGTTACTTATGTGTTACTGTTTTTTCCAGCATGTTTAGGTAATAACCTGTTGAGATGTTGACCTGTTTATAAGTGCTAGCATGTTTCAGATCCATGATTATTGATTTAGTATCCTGCTAGGATTGTCTGCTGTTTATCGTTGTTTGTTGGTATTTGCTAGGGATTTGAGCCTGTATAATTTCTTAAAATTGTATCTTATTAGGTTGTCATCATCTAGAGGCTCTGAGAGGACGTGATGTTTCATGCCACCTTCTCAGGCCCGGGGATGTGATTTAACATGCCAGCCTTGTATAACCTAGTTTCAGGCCTGCTAGAGTGGGATTCTGATCATGGTGCAAGCCTGCCATGGGAATTTCCTTAGCTTCAGGTGTTGCGTGTGAACAGGGTGCCACAGTAGGGCCGAGGGCCTCCCACAAATTGTGGATTAGTGGACACCAATTTCGAGTTGTAGGCATGTGGACATGAACCAGTGTAGTCTGCGTAGGCCTGCATTTTTCTGGTTTCAATAGCATGCGGTGTGCAAGCACACACACTAGATGCCGAGAGGAAGGCTCCCTCTGGCTAGTGTAGTTAGTACACCATTCCTTGTGATTGTCTAGAGCCAAACACTTAGATCGTTTCCTAAGTGTTCAGATCAGTGCGGTGAGCTGATTATTTTGTCTAGAGTCAGCGAACTCCCGATATTGGGAGTTATGTTGATAACTAAAGTTTTAGATTACAAGTTGACTGGTTGCATGTATTGCTATGATGCTAGATGATGTGATGACTTGTGTATTATACCCCAGTTGGGGATTCTTACTGGTTACCATTCGTACTCGCCCTTATTCTGTGGTTTTCCACCAGGTAACTTGGGGCAGCATTGGGATGGCTAGAGGAGGAGCTGGTGGATCATGGGTGTCCGTTGTTGTTAATTTGTTTATTCTTTCATTCATTATTTGATTCAGCATGTAGGTTAGGGACCGAGTCCATTAGTTTTCATTATTTGAATTATTTTTAATAATTCTCTGGCCAAAGGCTTGAATAATGTGTTTATTTTTATTAAATGGTTTATGAATTTTAAATAAAGAAGTTTTTTTGTTTCAACTGTTTCTGTTATAACGGTATTTGAATCATGCATGCTAAGTAGGAACTGGGTCTAGGTTGGTTTTAGAAGTCCGATTCTTACAGTTGGTATTAGAGCTCAGAGTTATAAATTTTGTAGACTAACCAACTGAGTTAGGTCATTGTCCGTCGTCAGGTATGTTGAAAGTTAAATTTTTTTAAGGTTGTATACAGTACTTACATCTAGCATGCATGTTTTACATGTTGTTAACAGTGCTGGTCCAAACGTGGACTAACTCGGTGTAGTTTAGTTACAAATCGCGAGATATGACAGTCACTCGTGGTGGAGCTTGAGCATCAGGTCATGCTACTAGAGGCGATGGCTCAGAGCCCATGATTGAGGAGGTTACCTCCAGTGCAAACTCGACCTTCAGACCGTCATTGGCCTCAGTTGTTAACCTGTTGAGGGCACCAGGTGGGATTATTCCATTGCAGGGTACCGCTCCTGGAGTGGAGTTTATCATTTGATGGGACATGTTAATGGGCATGTTTTCCGAACAAAGAGCTGAGACCCAGGCACAGATTGTTGCACAACGAGTAGAGAACCAGGTATAGATTGTCGCGCAGCGAGCAGAGTCTCAGGCACAGATGGCCCAGTTTGCTCAGATGTTTCAGCAGGTCTTACCAGTGGTTCCCCCATTGCCACCTGTTGGCAACGTTATCTCTCTAATTGGGACGAAAGTGCCGCCAACTGTGCCAGTTCAGTAGGAGCCAATAGTCGAGCTAGAGATCACTGATGGTGCTGCCGAGGATGGCAAGTGGCTCAAAGACTTCACGAAATGGAAGCCTAGGAAGTTTGATGCATCTGAGAACTCGTTGATCGCAGCGAAATGTTTGGCTCACATGGAGTACATCTTTCATGTTATGCGTTGCCCAAATGTTTAGAGACCTAGATGTGCAACTCATGTGTTGACCGAGATAGCTATCTGGTGGTGGTGGCAGTCCACCGATGAAGCTAGACAAAAGGGGTCCCCGCCAACCACATGAGACTTCTGCAGGGCCGAGTTTCGCACCCAATACATCAGTGAGGAAGCCCAGCAAGAAATGGTTGAGGCCTTCTCAAATTTGAAACAGAGAGATGATACCATTGTTGGGTACGAGAAGAAGTTTTCTGAGTATAGCTATTTTTCCCCAGAATTGATAGCCATTGAGGAGTTGAAGATTAGAAAGTTTGTTGCAGGGCTTAGGGTGGATGTTGCTTAGGATGTTCGAGTAATCGCTCCACAGACCTATGCTAGGGCCATGGCTTTGGCCAAGACCTATAACGTGAAAAGAAAGTTTGAGCTTTCTAGGACTTCCTAGGCTGGAGGTCAGCAGTAGCGATGTCAGGGTAAGTATCAGGGCCGAGACCATCACCGTCCGCAGGGTCGCCAATAGGGCGCAGTGAGGCAGCCACCTCAGTGCAGGACTTGCAACAAGTTTCACTTCGTCATTTATGAAGTAACTCCTAGGTCTTGCTACAAGTGCAGAAAGAAATGACACTTTTCTAGAGCGTGTCCTCAGGCCGGAGAAGATGTTAGACCAGTTCAGTAGTAGGTCCATGTGTTTGCAACGACCCGACAGGAAGCTGAGAGGATAGATGCAGCTGTCACAAGTACCTTGCTTATTTTGGTTCATTATGTATTTGTATTGTTTGATTCGGGCTCAACCCACTCGTTTATTTCTACATCGTTTGTTAGACAAGCTTGTTTGGAATTTGATCCTTTAGTGTTCGAGTTGTGTGTGGTGACTCCCTCGGGAGTCAGTATGCTTGTTAGTGAGAAAGTTAGAGATGGCCAGATCTTGGTATCCAAAGAGTTGTTAGTAGCTACCTTCATAGTTTTTCCTATGAGCGGGTTCGATGTTATTCTTGGTATGGAGTGGTTAACTGAAAACCACACGATGATCGAGTGCCGCAAGAAAGAAGTTGTGTTCAGGCTGCCCAAGAAGTAGAGCTTCAAGTTTCGCTGTGTCCAGAGCGAAGTGTGTCCGCTCGCCATTGATTTTTTATTTGAAAGCCCATCGTTTGTTAGCTCAAGGAGCTTGGGATTATTTGGCGAAGATGTCTGTGGAAGGTCGTCCTTCGATGACTGTTGATCAGGTACCAGTAGTTTAGGAGTTTGCAGACGTTTTCCCTGAGGAGTTGAGTTACCAGGATTGCCTCTACCGAGAAGAGTGGATTTCACTATCGAGCTTGAGCTGGGGACTCTCTCCATCTCAAAGGCTCTATATCGTATGAAGTTAGTTGAGCTGAAAGAGCTGAAGGTTCAGTTGCAAGAGATGTTAGACAGAGGGTTCATCCTTCCTAACATGTCCCCATGGGGAGCAAATATGTTGTTTGTTAAGAAGAAGTATGGCTCGATGCGCCTTTGCATAGATTACAGAGAGTTGAACAAAGTTACAGTGAAGAATAAGTACCCGTTGCCTCATATTGACGATTTGTTTGATCAGCTTCAGGGAGCTTCTGTGTTCTCCAAGATTGATTTGAGATTTGGTTACCATCAATTGAGGATCAGGGATGCAGACATTCTCGAGACGGCATTCAGGTCAAGGTATGGTCATTACGAGTTTGTGGTTATGTTCTTCGAACTGACCAATGCTCCAGCAGCATTTATGGATATGATGGATAGGGTGTTCAAGGCATTCTTGGACAGCTTCGTTATCGTGTTCATAGATGACATTTTGATTTATTCTAAGACCAAGGAAGACCATGCCTTGCACCTGAGGCAAGTGATAGCAACTTTGAGAGAGAACAAGTTGTATTCCAAGTTGTCTAAGTGTGACTTCTGGTTAGAGTATGTGGCTTTCCTAGGCCATGTAGTTTCGAGAGATGGTATTGCAGTGGACCTCGCTAAGATTGACAGAGTGAGTTCATGGGCCAGGCAGACTACGGTCATAAAGATTTACATATTTCTAGGTTTGGCAGGTTATTATCGGTATTTTGTTCAGGACTTTTTTGAGAAAGCAGCACCCCTCACTCGTTTGACGAGAAAAGATGTTGAGTTTGTTTGGGATGCCAGATGTGATGAGAGTTTTGCAGTGCTAAAGCATAGTTTGAAGTTAGCTCCAGTGTTGGCAGTTCCTAAAGGAACAGGTGGATTTGTAGTGTTTAATGATGCTTCCAAGTTTGTCTTGGGTTGTGTTTTGATGCAGCATGGAAAGGTAATTGTGTATGGTTCTATTCAGTTGAAGCCCTATGAGTAGAACTACCCGACTCATGACATGGAGTTGGCAGCAGTGGTCTTTGCACTGAAGATTTGGAGGCACTATCTTTATGGAGAGAAGATTCAGATGTTCACGGAGATAAACACGAGATAGAATAGATGGTTGGAGTTGGTAAAAGATTATGACTGCGAGATTTTGACCACCTGGGTAAGGCCAATGTTGTGGCTGATGCCTAGAGTAGAAAGACGTCGCATTCGGTAGCTTTGTTGAGTTCCTAGCTTCCATTGCAGAAAGAGTTTGAGCAAGCCGGTATTGCAGTTTTGTTCCTAGCTTCCTAGCTTCCAGGGTAGCCCAGTTGATCGTTCTGCCTTCGATTGGGTAGAGGATTATTAATGGCTAGCTGTGTGATTTCGAGTTGAGCAGATTAAATGAAAATGTCCAGGCACATGGAGACTTTGACTTCGTAGTGGCACCAGATGGTGGTTTGAGATTCAAAAGACGCCTTTGTGTCCCAACTGATGTCAGGCTTCGAGCTGAGTTACTTACCGAGGCTCACATTTCTTTGTTTACTTGGCACCCAGGGGGTACCAAGATGTATCAGGATCTTAAGCAGACCTTTTGGTAGAATGATATGAAGAGAGAGATTGCAGAGTTTGTTAGCAAGTGTTTCACGTGTCAGCAAGTGAAGGCAGCCAGGCAGAAGCCTGTAGGTTTATTGTAGCCACTGAGTGTACCTCAGTGGAAGTGGGAGGAGATCTCCATGGATTATATTTTGGGTTTGTCGAGGATGCCGAAAAGGTTTACTCAGATTTAGGTGATAGTGGATCCTTTGACCAAGAGTGCACACTTCATTTCCAGTAGGATCACCTACACCATGGAGTAGTGAGCACAATTATTTTTATAGCAGATCGTTCGGTATCATGGAGTGCCAGTGAAGATTATGTCAGACCGAGATTCTCACTTTACTTCTCGTTTCTGGAGGGCACTCTAGAAAGGTTTGGGAACTGAGTGCCGTTTTAGTACTGCGTTTCATCCTCTGACAGATGGATGAACAGAGAGAGTGAATCAGATTTTAGAGGACATGTTGCGAGCCTGTGTGTTGGACTTTCCTAGCAGTTGGGATCAGTATTTGTACTTGATGGAGGTTGCTTATAACAACAGTTTTCAGTCGACTATTCAGATGGCTCTATTTGAAGCTTTGTATGGTAAGCATTACAGATCTCTAGTGTTTTGGGAAGAGGTTGGTAACAGACAGGTTTTTGGTCCCAAGTTGTTACAGTTGACCAATGAGTCCGTTAAGAAGATCAGGTCTCGTATGTTGACAGCGTAGATTTGACAGAAAAGCTATGCCTATATTCAGCATAGAGACTTAGAGTTTGAGGTTGGACAACATGTTTTCTTGAAAGTGGCACCGGTGCGTGGTGTTTTGAGGTTTGGTAAGCGTGGAAAGTTGAGTCCTTGGTTTGTGGGCCCCTTTGAGATTCTTGAGCGAGTTGGTGCAGTAGCTTATCGTTTGGCTCACCTCTGTCTTTGTCGGTAGTGCATAGTGTGTTTCATGTGTCGATGTTGCACCGATATGTGGCAGACCCTTCTCACATAGTTAATTTTGAGCAGTTAGAGCTAAATAAGGATTTGAGCTTCAAGGAGAAGCCTATGCGGATCATAGCCTAAGAGAGAAAGACGTTGCGTAACCGAGAAATCGGTTTGGTTAGAGTTCAGTAGAGTTGTCAGAAAGTTCAAGAAGCAACTTGGGAGCTTGAAGATGAGATGATGAGTCATTACCCGGAGTTGTTCGAGTCTTAGGGACTTTCAAGGACGAAAGTCATAAAAGGAGGGAATATTGTAACGAACCAAGTTTTTGAAATCATATTTCTTAATTATTTAGTCATATCCAATTTTATTAACCTTTTGGGTATGTTTGGGGCACCGTTTATATAAACGGCCGGGTTGGTTATAATAACCCAACCCGTGTTTGCCCCACCGTTTATTATAAACGGTGGTTACCTAAACCT
>JBBMKA010005412.1:0-11565 GCA_037833695.1 Sechiopsis laciniata | reverse complement strand
CCTCTTCTTTCATTAAAAAAAAAAAAAAAAAAAAAAAAAAAAAAAAATCTAATGTATTCATAAGCTAGTTTGAGTGTGGTTTTAAACAAAATATCACCTTTTTTTTCTTTTTTTTATGGTTTAAGGGGAGAATCTTTTTTTTATTTTTTTTTATTTTTTATTTTTTATGATTTTACAAGTTACAAATTTCATAATATCAAGATGGTGGTGGAGTTATGTTTGTTTGCCAAATTCTCAAGTGACAAATCTATTTATTGAATAATTTTGATAGTTAGAGATTTAGATTTTTTATTGTTGATAGTAAGTTTTTATTCTTTGTATTTAATTTTTTAATTAATTATATTATCTCAAATAAATTGTAGTTTAAGTTTTTTAAGTTTCTACCTAAAAAAACTTTTTAAATTTCTTTTGTCTAATAAATTAAAAAAAGATTAAAAAAAATAGTGAAACAATTATTTTTACTACTTAAAATGTGGCTTAGTAGTAAAATGTTACTCAGTAGGAAGAATCATTTTGTACTATTTTGTCTAAGTGATTCTCCCTAATTTCAAATATGTCGTCTATTATTTAAGCCATCTTTTATTTAATTGATTTTTATTTTAAATTCACCCACTCAAAAAAAAATCACGCATCTCTTACAAATTCAATTTTGAATTATTATTGTTATTAAATTTTAGATTTTGTTGATTTTCAAAAAAAAAAAATCTAAATTTTGACAAGTGCTAAACTTATATTATCCCATTTTTCAGGTCATATCAACAATTATAATTATTAATCATTAAAATCGTATAGTATCTTCAAACTAAATCAAGTATAAAATCAAATGAAGATCTTGAGTTTTTTTTTCTTTTCAAATTTAAAAAAGATCTTGAGTTCCAGCTTTTTCTATAAATACGACAAACTTATTATTCTTCCTCACCTTATCAATGTAAGAATTTCTGGCATTGATGTTGTACATATTTTTGTTCTGGTTGGGACGAAGTCTTGGTAATTTTTTATTTGTTATTATAATAAATTTGACTTGAACATGTAATTTGCTGGTTATTTAGTAATACGGTGATGTCATTGGATTACTACTTATTTTGACATATGTATCTACTTAAATTTTATCAATTTTACTAATTAATTAATTATTTATATATATTTTTTAAATTTAAATATAAATCTAATCTCTACTATCGTTTTTGTAGAGAAAACTAGATTTTAAATTAATATTATTATTTTATTTACTCATTCTGTGTTAAATTAATATTTAAAAATTTGATGTTTCATCAAAATTCGTTCTATTAACCATGATAGAAAAAATGAGAAGAGATAGACAATAGATTTCATCTTTTTTTTTTTTCTTTTTTTCAATCTTTTCTTTATTTTTTATTTCTTATAAAATATAAGGTGAAATAAGAAAGCACAAATAGTATTTTTGAGATTTTAGATTGTGTTTTCTTTTTAAAGGAAATTGTATTTTATTTTGCATACTTCCACATCCAATGAAATGTTTGATAACTACAAATAAATATAGAAAATAATAAATTTGAGCTATTAAAATCAAACTTTTCAAATATTACAATTAATATTAAAGATATGTTATATATTCCAATTAATTAATCGATGTTATAGTTTTTTAAAAGAGTTAGAAATTTGAAAAGATAATTAACATATTAACTATGTAAATGAAAAGGTCAAGGTGATGGTTTCAAGGTTTTTAGAATAAACTAAAATAATAAACGAATTAAAAAATATATATCGTGTTCAAAGTACGATTTTAACCATGACGAAAACTTATTTATTAGAGAAGTTTAATTTATTTCATAATTTTCTTTAAATATTCTGATATGTATTTTTTTTTTTTTTCCTTTTACTTTTAACTTGAAGTACGTATGAGATTTTAAAATAAAGTAACATTTTACTTACTCATTTAAAAATTACTACTTAATATATATATTATTATTTATAAATATTTTAATAAATAAAAATATAATCTCACATGCCATAGAAAAAAAATCTCTTCAAAATTTCTAGTACAAAAAAAGGAATGGTTGGGCTCAAATTTGAGCCCAACTATAGGAGCACCTTAGGGCATTTTATAACTTTCCTTTAATATATGTGTTTGCCTTAATATATGTTTTTGGGAGGAGCAGCCGCAACGGAAAGAAAAAAACCGCAAGACAAGAAAATAAGTTTTACACAGTAGAGGCGGCAGAGAAACAAAAAGCACGATTTAGAGTTTTCTTTTTCAATCCGGCGACAGGCACGGGAGTTAAAAAAAATAGGTTTTATTTTCTATTTCTTTAATTTATTTATGATTCTTATAAACATTATTTTGATGGTTTCTATTATGAGTAGCTAAGTTCTTACTTCTAGTACTTCTAAATATCTAATTTTAACTAAGAAAATTCAAGTTTAAACTTGGTTCCTTGGATAAGTTTCTTGTTTTACAGAAAGGAAAAAAAAAAAAAAAAAAAAAAAAAAACTATGTATTCATTATGTTTTTTCTCGTATGAAAATTATTATGTTGAACCAATTTTAATTAAAAATAGCTCCAAATTAATCACATAATCAATTTTAAAGTTTTTTGAAAGTACATTTAAAAGTATCACCAAAATAAAATAAATATAAAAGTTCAAAAACAAAAATAATATCAAAATTTAATTTTAATTAAGGAATTTTTCAGGAATAAAAAAAGGAAAAAAAATCTATGAATATCAAAATTAAAAAAAAAAAAAAAAATCAAATATAACAAAAATAAATTCAATCAAGTTAAACTGGGATTCAATCAAGTCCACAAAATCGATAGTTTCAATCAAGTGAAATTGATGTCTTCAACAATATGAAATATTTTGCTATGCATAAACGAATGGCTTCAGAGGTTAAATCTACAACTATCTGCATACGAAATAGTCATCTATCTCCTTTTCTTACTATAATAATTGAGATTTGAGCTCATAACTATTTTAGTCATAAATACACATTTATGTCGTTTAGCTCTTGCTCGTTTTGCCAGTCATCTATCTAATAAGACACCGATTGATATTACAAAGCCATAGTAACTTATAAACTAGTATTGAAGAAAAATAAAACACTTCAAAATTAGATTGTTGATATTTGGTGACTTTTAATTTTCTTTTTAAACATTATATCACAATATGTAGGTAATTTTATCAGTAAAATATTTGGGTAGAAATTTGTATCTGCCATCATTCAAGAAGAGGTAAAATTGCTTACATAGTTATAAACCATTATCATAATTTGTATAGGTTTGAAAGTGCCAATAAAGGTAATAGCTGAATGATATAAATATTTGTCCATGAGTCATGCATTCGACTTTTTAACATATTAGCGAATGGAGAAACTTTTTTTTTTAGGAGAAAAAGTTCTTTCGATCTTTAACATTTGATTATTATTTTTTTCTTTGGATAAATTATAAATTTGATTTATATGGTTTGAAAAAAAATTAGAATCTAGTTTTTTTTTTTATAATTTTAAAAATTAAAATTTAATCTATGAATGGGAAAAGGTTAATTATAAGAAATTAAAATTGTTTTAAGAAGTTAGAACTTGTCGGAACTTTAAAAATAATATTTATCATTAGTAATCATTGACTAATTAAATATTTGTTCATTCAATCATTTAAATCAGACTGTCATCATTCAAAATCATATCATAGTTATTATATCTTTTCAAAAAAATAATTGCAATGAAAATATATATATATATATATATATATATATATATAAAAGAAAGAAAGTAGTAATTAATACAAAGCAAATTCCACATACAACATGTCATGATAATGGAGTTCGTTTACTTCAAGAAAAAAAACTAAAGAAAACTAGCAATCAAAACTGCATTATAAGTATACATGTAATTCTATCACAAGCCACAATTTTCATTCCTTATGTAAATTCTTCTAAAGCATAAATGCTCATATTTTCTTCTCCCTTCCATGTTCAGAGCCATGAGAACATGTTTATTGTTCGGCTTCCACCCCGAATCTCCTTCAGAGCATTCAGAGCCGAATACGTTAGCTTCATGTACATACTCTCCATGTACTTGATCTCCGCAAGATCTTCGGGAATATTCAGCACCTTTTCTTTACTCTCCGTCGCAGTCTTCGCCTCCGAGCATCCCCTTTCTTCCTCATTGACTGTTTCAGCAGCACAGGACAAGTCTTTCTTGAAGAAGAGAAGATCGAGCATCCTCTCGCACTCCTTCAATAGCTTGTCGAGCACATCGGTTGAGTAGAATGGTTCGTGTAACACCTTCTTGATGAAAGGCACGCGGATGAGCTCGCCACTTCGCTTGTCGTACTTCTTTAGAATCTTGGCCAGTCCTGTGCTTGGTGTATGTTTTTTAATGATTTTCAGCAAATTGAAAACATATAGAATGAATAGTGAATCAGATTATAAAATAATTTTTGAAGAAAACAAAACTATTCTGCTGTCACTGACTTCATTCATAGAAACCTATTTTCTATAAAGTCCAGATTTGTGGCAATAGGCAACTGTAAGGACACTAAATACTCGGGGGTTTCAGGAGGGGTTAGGGAAAGGGGAGCTTGGTATTTTGGTAAGGTACAATCCTTAGAGGGAGAGATTATCGATTCTCTCGAATACACCAGGGGTTTGTCGTTCTTTCGTTATCTTGTTATTTCCTTGTTATCTTGATGATCTTAATATTATATCTTTTCTTTATAGGGAAACAAAAACATTTTCATGGATAAAATGAAAATGTTATAGAGGGAGGAGAGGGCCAGGTTCCGAGCCTTGTTTACAATAAGATAATATGGAAGATAAAACAGTTCTGAAGCTCCCGGAAAGTTGAACATCCAACTTATAATCCTAAGAGGGAAAGACTTATGGTTTTAGTAAGGATTCTGATCCTCACTGTAGTTATTACTCCAAAAGACCCTAAATCCCTAGAAAATAAATCTAATAAAAGGTGGATCTTGCAGTTGATATGAATAATGGATGTACAAACTACTAAAAGCAATTTTGACACGACCCACGCCACTATGAGAGCCTTTCATGCAAAACTCTGAAGAACTAGAGTAGGAGAACAAAACTTGTACAAGACACCACTAAAGCTTGGCCTTGATGGTGAGAGTTTGGAATGTTTTTGCGTAGACCAGATTATGTGCACCTCAATTATTCTCTCGGACAACCACTTAACCCTACTGCATTTGATTGTCAAGTTAACTTGTAGAAAAATAATTTCTAGGTAGGGTGGGTACCTACCATGAATTGAACACGTTCCTATTCCCTCTAAGCACTTTATGATTCTTAAGACTCTTGTTTGACCACTAAGGCAACCATGATTAAAGATATCGTCCATGATCTTGGGTTCAAATCTTTGGGTAGAAAACTTAATCATTCAAAATTCGTGCCTCTCAAATCTTCAGATGAAATGATACATCTTATTTTAATTCCAAATGTCAAATTCTCTTTCTGATGGTCCAGCTATTAATGGTAACATGTAATAATGGATAAATTATGAAACTTTATAATCACTGATTAGTAATCAGAATACAAAATCTTAAGTGTCTCAATATCAGAACGATTACCAACATCCATTTTCTGGAGGCATTTGCACAAGAAAGGCAATTTCATTGAACAAAAGCATGCTTTTGAAAAGACAAAAAAAAAACACCTACCTGTGTAATTCAAGGCACTATAATTCTCTAACAAAACCATCTCTCCATGGAAGTCCACAATGTCTCTCCATACTTTCATCCGCATTTCGTCCGAATCTCCGATCTCTGCTGCCCTCTCCTGCAATAACTGCATTCCGTCGTAAAAGTATATGTTTTTATTTGCCATGTCATAAAGAGAAAAAAAAAAGTAGCTTTGAAAATTAATAATGAAAGAACAGATGCATAGCAGATCAACTATTCAAGGCTTCCACTCTAGTTGTATCAAACAGAACATTTCACAAGTCAACAGATGGGCTTCTGTTTTATATAAAAATTCAGAATGAGTTACTAAGAATGGTAATTGGTAACTATTCAAGGCCTCCATATCTTTTTTAGACTGAAAGTTTCTAAACTAACAATCTTAACAGTGTCCCTAGCACTTCAAAATTGAGACCAAAAAAAAAAAAACTACGAAAAGCAGCAATGTTTCAGCAAGTACATTTTTTTTCATATTTGTGAGTGTCTAAGTCAGCTTAAGCACACCTCGTCTATTCTCATAAGATATACTGCCTGATCTTACAACATTTAGATGTCAAGAAAATCCGTAGGAAATTATTTTCTAGATAGGAGGCCACCACAAATTGAACCCATAATCTCTTGAATCCTCAAAGTCCTTTAATGTTTCATCAAGTCCAAGTGAGAAAAGTATCCTTTGGTGGATACCAATAACATATATTCAATTCAAGTCATAAAGATACAAACATAATCTTAATCATTGAAAAATACGAGAATAGAATGGTTATGGGGAATGAGAATTCATGGAAGAATACACTGGGGAATAATTAACGGAGAAAATGATTACCTATATTTGGGGTACACGGAAACAAAATAGCAAGTATGGGGAGAATGAGTATTAGTTATAGGGGGAATGAAAAGTGGTCATGGAGAATGAATGATGATCATGGGAGAACAAATAGCGATTATTGGGAAAATGATTGTCGGCGTCCTAAACATGAGTAAAAAAATTATTCCCGATCTCCCCGGTTTGATCACCTTGACCCAAACACCCACAACACTTCTCAACACCAAATATCCACACTCAAACTTCATTTCATTGCAACATGCTTCAACACAAAATAAAAATGACAATTTAGGCTCTTTTTGGAAAAAGAAAACAGAGAGACATAAAGATCAAACATCTACTAAACCAAAGATTTAGTGACATACCTTCCACATAATAACATAAAACTCCTCCTTGCCTTCAAAGAACTGATTAAACTTATCCAACTCTTCCTCAAGCAGACTGAGAAAAGTTTCCATGGATGCTTCTCCATCTAACTTCAAGCGCTTAACATCACCATCTTTATCAGGGTACATCAATTTCAATTGCTTTTTCAATTTCTTATAAGAAATGAACTTATCTCTCCATTCAGGCAAAGTAGATTCAATCAAAATGCACAAAATCTTCCAAAACTTCATGGTTAAAAGTTCAAAATGTACCAAATCACAGTGAAATCAACATGGATTTATAATCAGAAAAAAACCCATATAATAAAATATAGAAAAAAGTTGATTGCATAGAGAAAATGGGGAATTTTAGGAATATACTCTTTACGTTGAAAATGAGAGAGATGTTTGAAGTGTCTGTTGGGTTAAAGAGAAAATGGAAAATGGTGGAAACTAAGGGAATTAACAGGAGCATATTCTGGTTTTGTCGAATCGTGAAGAAGAAGTTTATGGTAAAATAAGTGTCCACTTGATGTTATTATAAAAAAATAATAATAATAATAAAAAATAATAAAATAATAAAAAACCAGAAAAGAGAAGAAAAGGACAAAGAGATGAACATAAAAGAGGTGAAATTAGTTTTTAAAACAAATTGCAAAAAAGGGGTAGTTTGAAACTATTTATAAGAACGGTGTAAAACATTTGACTTATAGAAAATGCTGGTTGGCCTCCTTATCCTTACTGTTTTCAAGGCTGCTCTGAAGAACCGTCAACCACAGATTGACGCACATCAGTTTTTTTTTAATATAATAAAATTGAATTAATTGAAAATAAACTTTTTTTTTTTACATAATAAAGTTATTTTTTTTTAGTTTTTATATAGTTAACCTTTTTTATTTTATTTTCCTTTTAGGATATGTTAAAAAAATTATGATAAAAATATGCTAAATATTTTAATTAATATATATCCACATTTTTTTTCCCATTTTATAATCATACACTTAAACTAACAATGTTAATACCATAAATATATATATATATATATATATATAATTAAATTTGATGAAAATTATAAATCAAATGATGAATTTTCTATTTAATCTATTTTTTAAAATAATTTTTTTCTTAATTAAGCTATTTTTTAAAATCTTGAACTTTAAGAAGAACCAAGTTTTAAAATTAAAAAATATATATATTTGAAATAAAGAATAATTACAAAATAATTACAAAATTTCTTTTTAAAATAAAAAAATTACAAAAGTTAAGTATCATGCATTTATGTGAAAAAAAAATCACTTAAAAAAGTAAATAATTTTTGTTAAATAAATATTAATAATTAATGTACTAAAATAACATTAATAAATAGCGATAGCTAAATTTAATTAAAGTTTTTTATTAATATAATTTAATTAAAATTTTATCTACAACCTTTTTTACATTTTATATTTATATATTTAAAAAAAAAAACTTAAAATTATAATGATTTTTAAAAAAAAATTATTAGAGTAGCGAAATAACTATTTTAAAAGGTGCTAAACAAATGAATAATAGTTTTTTGTTTCTCAAAAAAAAAAAAAGAATAATAGTTTTTAAATAAAAAAAATTATCTCTATTTATTAGTGTTTATCAAAAACATTTTTTTTTTAAGCTTAGAGTGTTATGACAATTTCCTTTGGTGTTCTTTGCATTTTTTTTTTTTTTTTACACGGTTTTTTTTTTCAAAACTAATTTTTAGAAAAGTTCAAAATGAATTTAAAAAATAGTTTAAATAAAATATTTAAATGTTAAAATAAAATTGATAAATAAAGAATTAATAATTTTAATAGACACTAATAAATAGTGATGATTATTTGAATTTAAAAACTTTTATTTATTTGTTTAAAAATAGTGAAATATAAACTTTTAAAAGGGTTATTTCTCTACTTTTCTAATGTTTTTAACAAATAATTATGATTTAATTTTCTATTTTAAAAATATATATTATAAAATGAAAAAAAAAAGTTGATCACAATTTAATTAAATAATATTAATTAAAAAAAAAAAAAAAAACTCTAATTAGATTGAACTATCACTATTTACTAGTGTTTCTTTAGTACATTATCTATTATTGTTTATTTCAAGAAAATTTTATTTCCTTTTTTAAATGATTTCTTCTTCAATTGAGCCATAGTACCTAATTTTTGTGATTTTTTGTATTGTTGCTTATTTTAAATATATTATTTTAAAAAATGAATTTGGTTCTTTTTTAAAGTTTAAAATGCATTTTAAAAAATAGCTTAAATAGAAAAATCATCAATTAATTTATAACTTTCATGAAATTTCATTTTTATTTTATATATATATTTTATTATGGAATTAAGATTTGTAGTTTAAGTGCATGATTATAAAAGGGGAAAAAATATGGGTATATATGAATTAAAATATTTAGCATATTTTATGATAATTTTTTTAACATGTCCTAAAAATAAAATAAAAAAAAGGTTAACTATATTAAAACTAATATATATATTTCAATTAAAAACCAATTTTATTATATTAAAAAAAAATTAATGTGCGTCAGTTCGTGACTGACAGTTTTCGAGAGCAGCGTTGAAAGCAGTAGAGATAAGGAGACGCGGACTGAGCATTTTCCACACAAGACAGATTTCTTACACTATGTTTATAAAGTGTTTCAAATCTACCTCTTTTTTGCAACATGTTTTTAAAACAACCCCATTTTGCAATTCTCTCTAGAATTTTATACTTTTATGATTAAAAAATTCCTTCCTTATAATCTAATGAGCAATACTTATCCACTTTTAGAATCACATGTTTTTATTTTTTTGTATTTTTCTTTCCATTTTAGCATTTCTCTCTCCATCAATCAAAGCAATTTTTTTTTTTTTTTTAAAAGTAAAAATATGTGATTTTAAGGTGGGTAAGTATTTCCCCACCCTTAGGTAAGTAGCTCAAATCTAAGGGTGTGTTTATTTTGAAATAAGAAGAGATGAGATGTTGGGCTTCAACACCTTGTTTGGCCCAAATGGTTCCTCATTTCATCTTCTCTTTTTTTTTTTTTCATTTAAACATTTTTTTCATTTATTTATTTATTTATTTATACTTATTTTCTTATTTTATGTTTGATATATTTTTGTTATAATATTATTATTTAAATATATTAATATTCTGGTATATAATTATAATAATTATACTATTATTATATCAAATGTTTATTTAAATAAATTTGAATTTTAAAAATTAAAATAAACAGATATATATTATCTATTGATATAAGACAATAAATTTTAATATTTTTATTTATAAAAAATTAAATATTTTTTATTCCTTTGTTTAATCATTCTTAATAACAACAAATTTGATGAAACTTCAATTGTTTAGAGATAAATTAAAAATATCATATTTATAATTAAAAATTTATTGTTATACAATAATGTGTTTCTTTTTAATATTAACAATATGTAATCAATTTATTATTAAAACAACAATTAAATTTAAATAATTTTTACACATTCAATTTTTATTCATAATTTACAATTAGTTTTAAAATATGAACTTATTTTCAATAAATTTAAAAATAATTAACTTATTTTGTTTTATTATAAAAATGAGATTCAAATTTTTTACTCTCGTACTGATCGGTTGAAATTGCCTAAAATAATTAACTAATAATCTGATCGGTTTAATCAATAAACACTCAATACTACAGCATTCAACAGACTATACGCAAGTATACACAACTAATCATAGTCAAGTGATAAGTTTACAAGTCATTCTCCACAATGACTGGTTTTAATCTCTAGATAAGTACTAATTGAAAAGTCATAATAGAAAAGTAAAGGATGTATTTGAGGTCAACTAATTCTACTAAGGCTAAAATTGATAAACACAAAATTGCAACAGAAATTCTTTTAACATTGGCAATAGAAACAGAACACAGGTAATGCTCTCAACATCTAGACAAACAAAAAAAAAAAAACAAACAAACAAAAACAGAATGCTAAAAACGTTCACTGAGAGATGCTAAATGAAAATGCTAGAAACACAAGAAAATATATCCAAATGAGGTAATAGGCTTAGGTCAAGGGTCTTTTGAGTGTGATCAACATGTAACACGGGTAATTTATGGTGAGAAATGAACTCCACACGACATGCGTTCTAATGCTCTCTTACGAGATGCACTCATACTCTTTGAGCTTGAGCTTTTGCATCTAAACCTGAAGTTAAAAGCAATGAAATGTGCACTAGCGAGGTGACTATTTCTAGCCTCTCTCTTTAACATGCAAGAGATCTTAACATGAAACTAATGGACATGAATAGTAGGTATCTAATTCCTCTCTCTTTCGAGATGAAGTGAAAAGCAAACATGAATGGATGATCAATCGAAACATGTTATTACTTAAAATAATTATTATGTCTTAGTTCAATATCCCCCGCTTATCTGAGATACATGCATCACACACTCTCCCCTCAACCCTCACCTATATGCGTTTAGCTCATGATCATGTTGCAAAAGTCCAAAACAGAAGTGTTGGCTATTTGGCCCTATCTCAAACTAATTAATTTTAATTAATTAATTAATGTTTTGATAATAACAAACCTGATCTTATTTACTAACAATTTTTATGTTTTAAAATGTCAGCAGTGTAGTGCTCGAAACAAGGATTCCAATGCAATTTGAATTACTCAAATCAGAGTTGAAACGAAGAAGT
>JBBMKA010005411.1:0-11565 GCA_037833695.1 Sechiopsis laciniata | reverse complement strand
ATATATTTATTTATTTATTTATTTGTAAGTGTATTATGTAAGGAGTGTATTATGTAAGGACAAAGTTTGCCTCGTTAATTTCTTTGTTATTTCTTCGAAGGTGCCTTGAATGCTATAGCAAGTGGGAACCTCCATATAGAGGTTGGTTACTAGGCCTTTTTGTAATTAAGATCTTAGTTTGACTTGGTTGGATTGAAGTTCTTTCCTGTAGTTAGTTTTTGGATTTCCTTTCTGTTGGACTTGTTTCTTTTTATATCCTTGTATAATGTATATTAGTCTTCCATTCTCCTTCTATAATGTATATTATTCTTTCATTCTCGCCAACAAAAACATAGTTCAATTTGAATGAAGTATGAGATAGTAAAGAATAATATTATCAACTAACCTTGTGCACTATATAGTCCGCAAGTGTTGTCGCATCAAGATGACCAGCAAGTAATGCCTTCTTTATTCTATCATGATTGAAACTAATATTTTGAGCAAACTCAGCTGAAACCTCAAGCATTCCCAAAATTGTCTTAACACTATCAAACACAGGTTCCTTATCTTCCTATATCAACAAAAAACAACTTATTAATCAAGAACAGTAGTTGAAACTGAATAAAAAATTTCAGCTGTCAAGAAATTCAAACCTGCAGATCACGATTGTACGCAAGAGGAAGTCCTTTGCACGCTGTTAGAAGGGTTACTTAATCGCCTATGACTCGAGCCGACTTTCCACGAACAAATTCCATTGGATCTAGATTCTTCTTTTGAGGCATTATGCTACTTCCAATTGAGACAGAGTCATTAGGTGTGATGAATCCAAACTCCCAAGAGGTCCACAATACCCATTCTTCTTCCAAACGAGAAAGATGAATGGCTGTAATAAAATTGGCAGAGAGAAATTCCATTGCAAAATCCCGGTTGGAAACAGCATCAATACTATTTAAGACAACATAATTTACAAGTTATCTAGCAGAGTCAGATGAAAAATGATACATATTTTAACTTTGGAGGGTAGGGGAATTGAACCCCTAACCTCGTACACCATGTCAGCTAAGCTCAACTTTTGTTAGCAACAAATTATATAGGATTAAAGAAGAGGTAGACATGAATTACAGATAAATGCTTTAAAACCTATGCTAGTTTATCTGACCCATGTGATAAAAAAGTTTATGTGGTAAGTGATCTCTCATCCAGTAACTGTTATCACAAATTTGGAAATCCATACTGTTATTGCTACCGTTTATATTCAAGTTACATAATGTGTAAGGAACCAAACATATAATTTAGATTCCCCCGACAAATGACCAGAGGGGATAAATTGAAAAATTACTCTGCAGAGGGAAAAGCACAAGATAATCCAGCCATGGAAATCACTACCCTTAACAACCACAGAATTAAAATGTAAGACAACTAACCTGTTTCTCAAAGGAGATGAGAATCCTAAAGCGCTCGACGTCATGAATCGGTCTATCGGGAGACCAGTACTAGCCAATGCACAAACTCCTAAGGGACAGAAATTAAGCCTAGCTACAGTCCAGAAATCGACCGACATCCCTATCAAGCTACAAAACGGACATTTGTCCAGAAATCACTGATCTGTAGATTTTAGTAAAAGTGAAATACAAGCATAAACTTCATACCCAACTTAGGGCTTTGTTCATTGAGCTTAGAATAGAGATAAATCGTTAAGCAAATTGGAAATCAATAGTTCATGTAATACTATTGTAGAATATTGTATCTAAGTAGCCATCACGTTTGTCAACTTCTCAAGGGAGTTAAAAAATACCAAGTTCAAATATGTGAAAAACATTCAAGTGAAACGTTTAAAGCTTCTGCAAGGATATGCAGTTATCAAGTCTCATGGCTTTCATCTCTAATTTCAGGCCAAAATAGAAACCATGCAGCTAACACTACTAGCAGTAAAGCAGCCATTAATTTTAAGGTTTCAGCCACAAGTTAAGATGATGAACTAAAACAGTAATGAAATGAAATACCTACTCAACAAATGCTAAGAGAAGATGCTGGAGTAGGACGAGCTGTGCTCTCTGCAAATGTGTATAACCTGGAACAATAATTCCTACATTCCTAATTGCCAAATCCACCATCGCAACCTGAAAATCTTTAATCCTCTCGACAATCGAATCGATGGCGTCGCGGCACCACAATAAAAAATTAGTCGCAACCTGATCGTTGCGGCTCCGAGCAGTATGAAGTTTCTTGGCAGGTTCGCCAACCAAATCAGTAAGCGCAGCTTCAATGTTCATATGAACATCTTCCCTATTAGCTATCCAAACGAACTCACCATTTTGAATACGCTTTTCGATCTCATCAAAACCTGCTAGAATACAATCCCTATCACTGATATTCATCAATCCCTACCAAGAAAACCACGAACCAGTATCGCAAACGAGCAATGCGCATGTAAACCGAGAAATTTCAAGAACATAATCGATCAATTTCAAGTAAAATACACAACTCATCATTGCGATTCATTTCGATCAAGTTAGGGATAAACGAATGCAACGAACGAACATTAAACATTACTTCACTTTGAAACAAGAAATCACAAAAATCACAAAACGAAAACGAGAACTGAGAGAGACCTGCTTGGCGAGTGGATGCATGAACACGACTGCCGCTAATGTCGTGCTTGTAAAGGTTCTTATCGTATGAGATCGACTTTGTAAAGCGTTCGACAGCGTCTGTGACGCTCTTCTGGAAGCGGCCGCCCCAAAGCTTAGTTTCTTTGGCCTCTTGCTTGTTGGCAGCGGAAGCAGCGGCGGTCGCCGACGTTGCTCCGGTAGGTCCGGTGGCTTACTGTAAGTCGGAGATTGCCATTGCTGTGTGAAATGAGCAAAGAAGCAGACGAGAATGGTAGGTTTTTATAGGCAGTTTTTCGCGGCTGTGTCGTACAGCACTATGGCTATTGACACACAACCGGACGGTGCTGAGTCGCCGGAGGAATTAATTGCATTATGCTATTTTATCTAATAAGTATGACCAATAAATCGATATTCAGCGCAATAAAATAAAATTAAGATCCGATTTAAAAATAATTAATTCAAATTAGATATCATTTTGAAGGAAGTAACGAGTTTATAAGAAAGGTAGATTATTGTTCTTATAATTAATTGATAGTATTTCTTTTGTAAGGATAGGTTCGATACTTTTTGTTATGATTTTTTTTTTTGTTGAGAATTCTTAATTTACTTTTTAGCTTAATAGTAATCCATTAAGACAGTCACAAATCCTAAACCCTAAACCCTAAACCCTAAACCCTGTTATTAGGTGAATTACTGTATTAGCTCATTTGGTAAGTTAATATTTAACTTGGGTTAATCAAGGGTTAGTTTACGAGAGAGTAAACCCTAACCACTTTTAAGAGTACTCACAAATCTTGGCAATGACATTTGTTGTGGAATCGATCAAACTTAATAGATTCACAACAGTGGAATAGGGACGTTGCAAAACCACTTAAATCTGGTGTGCTTTGTCTCTCTTCTTCATTATCCTTCTTTACTTTGTTTGATTTTCATCTCAATTTAGTTTGATTTAGATTAGATCTAGAATTTGCACTTTAATTTGGTATAGATCTACAATTTTGATTCTACAATTTGGTATCAGAGCTATTGATTTAGCTTCTCTGTATAATTTTCCCTCTGCTATGAAATTGTTGTTTTTTTGAAAATTTTTGGTGCGATTGGAGTTTTATCTCTGCTGCTTTCCTCGATTCTGTGATTTTGAGCGTTTTGGACAAATTGACCTCAGATTCGGCGATATTTTTGTGAAATCGGTTGTTTATTTGTGATAGATTTTGTTATAATTGGAGATTACAATCATCGATTTGGTTGATTTTGTGAAATCCGATTCAATTGAATCTAAATGCCGTCGTTTTGTCTCTAATTGGTGGCCGTCGACTTCTGGTTTGATTTTAGCCTTGGAAATAGATTTGAGATTTTGAAGAATTGACGGTGTTTGGTCTCGTTCGGCGGCATATTTGTTGATGAATCGGTTTTAGCCACCGATTTGGATATCGGCATTTCGATTTGAGATCCGTCGTTTCGATTTTGAGTTATTCTTCACATTGACCCAATTTTTGGTCAATAAGAATCAAAGTTTGATTTTGTTTCCAAGTGCCAAAATTCCGTGTTACTTTGATTTTGGCAATTTGAAGAATTTGTTCATTTTCAGGCGGTGTGACTTTGGCATTTTGTGAAACATAAAATTTGATTTTAAAATCAATTTTGAGATTGCCGTTATTAATGGATTTAGAAATGCCACTTGGATTATTCAACACAATTTCAGAAAAAGTTGATGTAACATATTTCAATATAATTGAATTAAGTTTTGCCATATGCAATTTTTGAGTTACCATTTAGAACTGTCTTTAGCTGAAATTTGAATATTTTTGTGATTTTTGAGAAGCTGCTTGATTGAAATTTTGAGTTGGAAATTATTTTGGCATGCTAAATTTGAGTTATTATGCTACAAATTGGAATTGAAATTCTAGCTAGAATTTGTTCAGGCTTGTTTCTTTTGAACTGCAAGCTGAATTTTGTTATGAGCATGTCATTGTTGTGAAGATTTTGAGAATTGATTTGAATTATGAGAACTGATTATTGGATAGCTGCTTTGCGATTAGTTTGGGTAATTTTGATTTGTTGAAATTGTCGTTTTTTGGGTTGAGGCTTGCATCCTTTGAATACTTTGCTTTCCTTATTTGTGATCATCTGAATATATCGACGAAATTTGTCATTGATAAATTTGATGGGAAATGAGACTTCAGTTTATGGAAGAGGAAGATGAAAGCCTTTTAGTGCAACAAAAAGTTGCAAATTGCCTTAGATGATCATTCTAAGGATTTGGAAGAAAACATTGACGAATTCAACAAAATTTGTGGTGACATGGCTAATTCTAAAGAGGGAAAATTAGATGGTGAGAACCAAGTTATGATCCTCCTCGATTCGTTACCCAAAAAATTACAAAGAGCTTAAATCAGTCATTATGTACGGCAGAGAAATTTTGACCCTAAACATTGTTTTGGATTCTTTGAGATCTAGAGATTTGGAGATGAAAATTGAAAAGAAGGATTTTGAGACCTTATTTGCGAAGATTAAGTCTTCTAAAGGCCAAGGTAGTTCGTCAAGTAAATCGAGCTCTAATTTGCAAAGGGGAAACAACCATTACAGCAGAAGACATTTACTTGCAATCACTGCAGGGAAGATCGTCCTACTAAGTATGAATGTCCCAGTACCTGTTAGGATAGTTGATGATGATTCAGCTAACTTCCTCGAAGATTCTGATTCAGCTGAGGTGCTCTTGGCCGAAAATTCTGAAAATTTGGACCATTTTGATAATTTGTGGATTATGGACTCTAATTGTTCATTCCATATGTCCCATTTTGAGCACAAATTTTGAAAATGTGAAAATTCTGAAAAATGGCAATGTTTTGTTGGCTAATAACCTTCAGCTTGAGATTAAGGGAGTAGTTCTATTCGGTTTAGCATGGAAGACGGTTCTGTCAAGATGCTAACAAATGTGAAATTTGTTCCAGGTCTTCAGCGAAACCATATCTCGTTAGGTGTTTTAGATGCTGCTGGTTATAAATTTGTTAAGACTCCATTTGAAAATTTGACAAGTTCTCTATTAGAAGTTAATTGTGTTGTTGCTTCTGCTTATGCATCTGAAAATCCTTTTGTTGAACTTTCGGTGCTTGTTTGTGACATTGCATGTTCAGATCCTATCTTAGTTACTTTTGAACCCGAAGATGTTCCTGCTAGTTTAGATTGCAACGTTCAGTTGTTAGATAGGGAGTTGGCTCGTTTGTTGGATTTTTCATGTAGGATGTTTGTAGTGAGACCCCGAAATTTGTTTGCTTATTATCTGTGTTTGCTGGTTTGTGATTAAGTTCGATGTAGAGGGTATTGTGTACTCTCATTCTGATGCAAATTCGTTTGCTTTCGGTTACATGCATGAAGAGGGGATAGATGTTCTTGATGTGTTCTTGATGTTACTTCTCTGTTTGTGTTCTTGTATGTATCTTCACTGTTGGGCTTTGATTTCATTGATCAGTGTTGGTTTGCAGTTTTATGAGCAGTTTGTCTCTTTCATGATTGTCTACTCGTTTGCAATAAATCTGTTTTTATTATGGCTTTGCAAGATATCGTTTGCTTATTGTGTTTTTAGCGAGACTTCTAATGCTAGTTGCATCATCTGCTTTTGTCATTTGTAGATGATTTTTTTATGGCATCTGGTTGTTTTGTTGTGGAGTTTACAGATCTCTTGACTTATTGTCGTTTGAAGATTTCTTGGTTTGTGAGTTTGACATGGAAGATGTTTGTTTGTTCGTTTGGAGTATTTGTTTATGCTTCTGTTTCTTGCCATGCTGATAGCACAGTTTGTTAGTTTGTTCAGCAGTTATATGGTTTTGACATATTTTGGTTCAACGTTCTAAGCATTCAGATTTTTTATTCGGACTATTGTTATTTGAGGGTCATTATGGTTCTGAATGCATTTGTTTCTAAAGAGTCAGTTTATACTGGTTTTGTTGACTCTAGTTTGTGTTGCTTATGTCGTTTGAGAGGGTAATTGTCCCATTTGTTTTGATTCCATGTTCCCTGGCAACATTTGTTCATGATTTGTCTGTTTTCGAAGATGTTCTTTTGAAGACAGGTTCTGGTTGCCGTTGGTGGATTTAGTTCACCGTTCTGCTGAAGTTCTGAATTTTGAGGTCTTGAAGACCGTTCTGATTTGTTTGTGCCGAGTAAAGTTTTGATCCAGTTTTGTCTGGAATTCTAATTGCCATTTTGTTTTATGAAATGTACTTTAAGAGGGTATTTTGTTATTAGGTGAATTACACATCATGTATTAACCCATTTTGTGAGTTAATGTTTAACTTAAGTTAATTAAGGGTTAGTTTACTAATCATGAGAGATGTGTATAGGTATTCCTACATAAAGCACATTTGAGTTTCTTCTTCCTCGAGAGAAAGTAAACCCTAGCCACTTTTGAGAGCCTTGTATACATCTTGGCAATGACATTTGTGGGTGAATCGATCAAACTTAATCGATTCACAACAATGGAGTAAGGACGTTCTCGAACAACTTAAATCTAGTGTGCTTTGTCTCTCTTCTCCATTATCCTTCTTTACTTTGTTTGATTTTCATCTCAATTTGGTTTGATTTAGATTAGATCTAGAATTTGCACTTTGATTTGGTATTGATTTACAATTTTGATTCTACAATAACAATAATACATATGACTTTTGTTGAAATTTTAATTTTCTATTTGAAAATAACGTGCAGTTTTTTTTTAATTAGATTTTGCGTTTTTTCTGTTTACCTTAGATTTGGCTTTTCTTCTGTTTACCTTAGATTTTACGTTCTTATTCCAAATTAATATTAAGAATAATTCTGAAAACGATTTCACTTTATTCCTGTTTGCCTGAATACTATCAGGAATATATTAAAAGTTTTGTTTCTAAGTTTCTTAGTAATTAATTTCAAACGAAATACTTTTTTTGAATGATTAAAATCACTTTCAAACTTAATAAAAATAATAACTTACAAACATTTCTATAAATTTATTGTTCATCTTTAGTTATTGTACCTTTAAAAAAAAGTATGCAAATTGTTTTCTTATTATATGTGTCTATATGTATAATTGTTGCTGTTTTTCTTTAAATTGCATCGATAAATATTCTTTTAATTCCACGGGAAGAGCTTAATGGTTTCATTGTTTGATGGTAAACCAGTTTCACACTATAATGCCTCAACATTTTCTTTGACCATTAAACCACTCCATATATTATAGTTATTTACTTATGTTTTTGTAGCTTATTAAATATTATATATTGTTACACAAGCTAATTATGAACAAAATAAAAATACTAATAATTTGTTTAATTATAAAAAAATATTTTCAAAATAAGTTTAGTTCAACAAAAATTGACATATATCTTCAAATTTTTCAACCTTTAAATATTATTGCTCAACAAAAAAATTCTAATTAATGTATGGCATTTTTCTATTCAACCTCAAGATTTGAATATTTGAGAAGATCACAAGTGTATCTTTGGACAATTGTTTTGTGTTTATGCAAACACCATTGATGTATCTTATTATTATAAATATTTAAATATTATATTTTAAAGAGTGTTGGATTTCTTTTTTCTAAGTGTATATCTAGTGTGCCATTATTTTCCTTTTGGTCATGCCTTTATTTAAAAGTTATTCTCTTCCCTAAAGATACTTTTGAGAAAGATTACGTTTGAGTGCTGTGTGTTTATATAATTGTTGGGTTAAAATATCATTTTCAGTCATGAAATTTATTCTCTCTCTCTTTTTTAGAACTAAGTTTATTCTACTTTAATTGATATACTTTCAAATATTTAATTTTTATCTTAAAAAAAAAAAGTTATTGTTTGTTAGCCTAATAAAATTCAACGATAAATTAAAAAGATGTTCTATGAATAATTGAACTATTCTATGATGTAAAAATTTAAGGAAAAAAATCAAATATAGCAAAAACTCGTTCAAATATAACAAAATTTGGAAAGACATTTCATTTCAACTCACAAGCTTATGACTTTAAAAGTGAAATTGAAAGTTTCAATCAAGTTAAAATGATCGAAAACAATCAATAAAAATGATTTTTTTTTTAATTTAAAATTGATCGAAAACAATTAAAGTTGAATTTTTTTTTGTTATGCATGATTTTTTTAAGCTGCCAAAATTTAAATGTATGTGCTAAAATTTGTTATATCTACAACATATTTTCATAAGTTTATTGTTGATTTTTGTGTAATAAGAAAAAAAAAAGTTATTTTTAGCTTTTTCACAATAAATTTTAGAAACATGAACCCATTGAGTCATTTCTTGAATTAAAATTAAAATTGAAATTATTGTTATTTTAATTCAAAATATTTTTATTTGTTTAAATGTTGATTTGAGTAATGAATTTTATTTTATTTTTGTTATTGTACTTTTAAGGTGTCCAATTTTTATTTATGTATTAAAAAAAAGTTAAAATTAGTGTGTATAATAAATTTGAAGTTTTTTTTTTTTTTTTTTTTTTTTTTTTTTCTAAAAGAATAATTAAATTGGTTTAATTTTTTGTTCGAAGAAAAAAGTTTGATAATAATATATTTAATATAAGAAATTGGTTTTAAAAAATATTTAATATAAGAAAGCAGACAATGTTAACATATTTATGACTTTCGTATATGAAAATAGAAAATATATAAAATTTAACCAGAAATTAGAGACAATTTTTAAATTTTATTGAAAATATAAATTAACATTAAACATCTAAATGTACAAGTACCAAAATAAAATGAAGTAAAAAAAATAAAATGAATATATTTTAAGAAGAAATTTAAATTAAATTAGACTTATATTTGCCATGTGAGTAAAATTCTTCTACACATGGATGTGTAAAAAAACTCTAATTTTTGCTTATGTGGCACCATCGGTGCTACAAAAAATTAGTTTATAAATAAAAATATCAAAAAATGTATTAATTTTCGTGAGACTTAACACTGTCATACAAGTAAAATATAGAACTCAATGTATAGGAGTTTTACTCATGGGCATGTATCATGGATTTAGGGTGTACTTCAAATCTAAGAAGCACGAATATGGACACAACACGTAGACACATCATTATTAAAAAATGCAGGACACGGATACGTCGAGAACATATTATTTATTATTATTTTTTATGATGTACTATTAAAAGATCAAATTCAAAATATATATATATATTTTTTTTACTAACTATAAAAAATAATTTAAATAAGAATGAATATGAAGATTGATTTAACAATTGAATTTAACCTACGTAATTAGTTATATGAGTCCATTTAAATCAAATAAAAAATAAAATCTCACCATTCTTTCGATGCCTGCCCTTAACAATTTCAAAATATTTTAGTTTTTGTCTCCTTTCTTTTTTTCCATTCTATTTTCTCTTTTTCTTTCATTTTTCCATTTTATTCATCTATGTTCGATGGACGTCATCGTCGATCGCCTTCACCAACACTACCAGTTGTCGTGTCATCGACAATTTGAAACAAATAAGTTTTAAATGGAGTGTCCATGAAGTATCTGTGGTGTGTCCGTGAAATGTCCAAAATTAAAATTAATAATAATAAAGGAAGACACAAAATTTCGAGTATCGGACATGTGTCCAAAGAGTGAAGTATCGGTGTCGGACACGAGTACGACACGGATACGTTGTCAAAATAGAAGTGTCTGTGCTTCTTAGTTTTAAATATTGTTATTGACCCATTATTTTAAAAAGAAAAGAGAGAAAATCCACCTGGCAAGACAAATTCGCTCTTTCCATTTTGATCGAATCACATATTGGACTCCTGGGTGGGTATAATTTCCCATTACCAATCCTCTTTTTTTTTCATGGGCTTTTTACGGCCTTAGATTAAAATAAGGAAAAAATTGCAAGCATGTTTCAATTTAAAAATATTAGCAAAAGTAAACCACTGCTTTTAAAGAGAAAATTCGTTTCATAGCAAAATTACACAAGCATCCTTCCACATTAAACCAATACTTAATAAAATAAAAAAGCACTAATTTTTTTTAAAAAAAATAATAATAAAATCTTCGCAAATGGTGCCACTTTTCTTTAGTTCTAACCAAAAATTTTATTCTTGCTCGAATAGTGGGTTATAAATAACATTTTTCTTTATTATATATAGAAAAAAAAATTACGATTTTATTGAGTTACACAATTTCTTTCTTTTTGGTAGTTGTTTCGATTTTGTTAAAAATCTAAAATTTTTCAATTATGTATTAATAAATAAATATGAATTTTTGGATATCATTATTTTTCTAGTATTGATCAAATGAAGTAAGTTGCCTAATGTATTAATAATTCTAAAATATATTAATAGTGTTTTTTTTTTAAAATTTGGGTATGTATAAGTATTTTATTAGTACTATATTATATATTTATGTATATTTATCTCTTGGATGAGTATTAATTATGATGTATGGTAGGGAAAATATATTGAAGGTGCTATTCTCACAAAATAATTACAAACAAAAGTTAGAGTATTTACATCTATAATCATTAATACTACTTATTAATGTAGTATTTTGGTAATTAATACAGTATTTTGATTATTAATATAATATTATGTATTATTAATACAGTATTTTGATTATTAATACAATATTATGTATTATTAATATAGTATTATAAGAACATATTATTAATATTAATGATCATAGTTGCATTTTTTTTTAAAAGTGACAATATTTGTAATCACACAAATATTCTCATCACTAAACCAATACTTATTGAAATAAAAAACACTAAATTTTCAATTAAAAACAATATTTCCCTAAATCGTGGGCGGTTCTCAACTTTAGTTTGCAAGTATCTTTGTAAACATTTACTATTATTGGAGATGTAAATAATGTTTTCTTTGATAAACACGATTTCTTTATTATTGATAGTTGTTTTGATTTTGCCAAGAAATATCTAAAATTTTTCAATCATGTATTAATAAATAAATATGATTTCTGGATATTATTATTTTTCTAGTATCGATTGAGT
>JBBMKA010005410.1:0-11566 GCA_037833695.1 Sechiopsis laciniata | reverse complement strand
TTTATAAATAGTTTGTGAATTTTGGGGGAAAGTTGTAAAATATGTTAAGACTTTTTTTAGTCTAACTACATTTGTGGTGGTGATATATTAAAGATTTATTATATACAAAATTATATTTCTTTTCATTTTAAAATCTTATCCGATATATTTTTGTTATCATATATTTATATATGATAATAAATTTAAAGTCAACTCTTTTAAAATAATATCTTCCAAATATCTTTCATTATATTTTCTGGGTCAAAGGCTAAAATCATATTAATATTCAATAAAATAAAGGAGATAAAAAAAAATAAAAATTAGAAAAAGGAAAGAAAGAGGGTAAGAAAAAAAAAAAACTTAAGCAAGCTATAAATTGGGGTGGAAATTTTTTATCTTCATAACTTTTTTTTTGAACCGGGAAATCGGGATCTTAATAACATTAATCAATTAAAACTTACTGTTTGGACTAAAAAAATAATTGAAAAAAGTAAGTACATCTATTTTTTTTTTTTTAAATATTTACTTGAAAAAGTAAACAAATTAATACAATAATAATTATTAATATTGTGTTTGATAACTATTTTATTTTTTGTTTTTGAAATTTAAGCGTACGATAACTACATACTATATTTTTTTTTCTACATTGATATCTACTTTTATCTATATTTGTAGAAACCAAACAAAAATTTAGAAATAAAAAAGTAGTTTCTAAAGTTTATTTTTGTTTTTAAAATTTAGTTCAATATTCATCTACTTTATTTAAAGAAAGTTACGTATATCATAAGAAGGATAAAACACATTTTATAAAATATGAGTACAAATAAATTTAAATTTCAAAAATCAAAATAAAAAATCAAACGAGGCTTAAATTATTAAAAATAAAAAGAGAATTTTTGCAACAATTTTTAATTGGTCATCCAGAGCAGAGATGTTCATACATATATAACTAAAATGGCATGGTTCGTGCAGATTGATCCAATTTTGGCATATGATTTTTTATTTTATAATAACAAATGTAGGAATCTGAATCCTTCCAACTCAACTGACAATAAATTAATTTTATTACAAAATTACATTATCCAGTCAAATAATTTTTTAAGAAATTAATGTAATATTTTTATTTCATTAAGAGGTTAAATATTATGGTAGTTTTTTAAATTTATTGTTTCTTTTTTTTTCTCTTTTTTTTTTTTTTTTTTTTTGAGAAGGTAGTTTTTTAATTCTTAAATTTTTATATGCCTTACCACTTTTAAACATTACAATTTTGTGTCGTGATGTTGGAAATATAGTAGTTGAAAACTTAGACTTTGAAGGTATGCCCCCATCAAGGTCTCAGGTTCGAGATTCATGTGTGACATTACTCTTTCGACTTTAAACCTTATTATTATTTTTTTTGTCTAATATTGTAAATACTTTTTCAATTTAGCCTAAACCTAAAAAACTCAATAATAATAATAATAAGATAAGATAAAATAAAATAAAAAATAAATATATAATTAGGGATAATTAAATAACATTTTAATTAAAATTTAACCAACCATTTTTTAACTTTATATTTATTATAAAAAAAATTTAAAAGAAAAAAATATATGTGACTCCACGTGGGTAACATTATGGTAGAAGTGCAGCCCGCCCGAGCTCCACCTAAATTCTTCTCCCATGAAAATAGCAAGAGCTTAACAAAGTTAATGTACATTCAATGATTAAAAGACCATGATTAAGAGTTTTCCATTCTCAATTGTTATAAAACTAAAAAATAATAATAATTTGTTTCAATCCAAACACTTATAAATTTGAATTGGTTCAAAAGAATCTTTTAACTTAATCTAACACTAATTATGTACTGATTTACAAAAAAAAAAAAAAAAGGAAAAAACTAATTATGTACATCTCCATCATTAATTTAGATTTTCTTTGACAAAGAAAAAGTAGATCCCATTAAAAAAAAAAAAAAAACAACAAAAAAGGGGATCAATTTTCGCAGGCAGAAACTATTTATTAATTTGACTCACAATGATAAATGTTAAGAACCAGCAAACAGTTGGAAGATTTTTTTTCCACATTTGACATCTATTATGTCATTTCACATACCTATAAATTGCTACACCATTGGCACTCACATTCAATTCCTTGACTTTTCAACATTTTTTCTCTGCTATATTATTCTTTCTTCTTTTTCTCATCTAAAGTTTGAAGCTCCTTCCACAATCCTCTCTATCTTTAAGGGTTCGTATCTAATTCTCTGTTGCTTTTCTTTACGATTGTCGAATCGCCTCCTCCATTATTGCCCTTCATTTGTCATTTCTTAATTGGGTTTTAGGTTTTGATTATTGGGTTTTCTTTCTTCTTCACGATGATTGATTATTATTCTCCTGATTGTCATGATTTGAAGTTCGCCACTGGGTTTCTTTTTAATTATAAATTCTATGAGTGTTTTGTTGCTGTCACTTGTTTTAGCATGTGAAGGAAAAATTAGGGTTCCAGGTTGATTAATCCCCATCTTTGCAGAGAAATTCATTTATGATGATGCTTGTTTGATTGTTTTTGTTGGTTTTTGATGTTCTGTTCTGCTGATTAGATTGTGCTTATTAAACCCTTATGGTTGTCCCTCTTTAATTTTTCTAGAGCTTTTCTAGCTGGGTAGGCTGTTATCTATGATGGAAGCTGGCGAGCTTGAATCCTCAAATCCGGAAGGGTTTTTGAGTTCGAATGCCGTTGAGATTCCGATTAGTTGCTCGATGGATAGTTTCTTGGATGAAATTCTGAAGGATACTCATGCTTGCACACACGCTCATACTTGCAACCCGCCTGGTCCTGATTATTCGCATACGCACACCTGTTTTCATGTCCATACTAAACTTGTCTCCTCCCCCACAGAAGAGAAGGTTTCCACTGATGACACGGCAGATTCTGTGGATAAGAAGACCAAGAAACGCCCACCAGGGAACCGCGAAGCAGTTCGTAAGTATCGTGAGAAAAAAAAGGAAAGAGCTGCATCATTGGAACATGAAGTTATGAGGTTGAGAACCCTGAATCAGCAACTGTTGAAGAGATTGCAAGGTCAGGCTGCATTGGAGGCTGAGATTTCCAGGCTCAAATGTTTGCTTGTGGATATTCGGGGAAGAGTTGAAGGGGAGATTGGAGCATATCCATATCCGAAACCAGCCAATTCAAATCTGCCCAGCCAAAATTTGTCTGGTAGTTACACAATAAACCCATGTAATGTGCAGTGTAATGATCAGGCATATTACCTTCATCCAGGGGCCAATGGAAAAAGTGGAGAGAGTGATTTGTTGAACGGGCGAAGTTTTAGTGAGTATGACTTCGAAAATCTTCAGTGCTTGGCAAATCAGAACTCGGGAGCGAAGGAACTTCCTGACTGTGGATTAGGGGACACAATTTCTAATGTTAATTGCTCCAATTTAAATCAGAAGAAAGGTGAAATCTGGGCACTTAACTCTCAGTCTTAATCTTTTCAGTTTTAATGTTTTTATGATTGGTGCAGTGTAGGGCAGTTCAGTTGATTGATATCAACGTTTCTGACTTGCTATACTTTGTGGCTTCTTTCATCTTTTCATTTCTCAACTTGTTATGAAACCTGATGCTTGACCAAGGTTATCCTCTTTATTTTTTGAGAACTTACTAGAATAAACATTGCAGTTTGAGAAAATGGTCCACTGGACAGTTGATTTCTGTTGCAAATTAGTATCATCTAGATGCCCCCGATTGTTCTTTGATTCTTTTCTCAATGAAAATTTGATTTGTCTGAGCCTGGTTCTGTTTTATGTGGGTAATGCTTATATTTGCAATAGAAGCCATTTGTGAAAGATCCATTTCATCCTAATAATAGCTAGGACTAGGAGATCTTAGTTCTTGAAAATTTCCTGCAGTTTAGTTTATTTCACTCAATGTATTACATGCGTATATAATCACATCTTAACCTCAGGTGCATATGAAAGACTCTATCCCAGTTATGTGTTATAGGAGTTTGTACTCAATGTTCCCTTTTGCAGCAAAACCCGGCTGGCTCTTGAAGATCTCTCTACTACTGCTTAGGTTCTTTTCATATTTAGCTTGCAAGGATCTTGTTGGTTATGCAACTTTCGTTTGTTAGGTGTCAAAGTAAATATGAATATTTGCAGCTGTCATATCTCTGATATGAGATTTGTGAACCCTCATTTCCCCTTGGGGTGTAAAAGTGTATGCAGATTTTCCATTTGTGTTCCATAACGCTGAGTAACACACTATGAATTGTGTTCTCTATCACCTGTTCTTCCTCTCCTTTGTTTTTTATTCTTCTTTCCTTGTACATTTATTCAAGATTTTTTTAAGATTTTGATACAGCAGAAGGACTTGCCTCTTTTTGTCTTCAGCTACTAACAACTCTTTATATGATGCTCGGGGTTCTATTAGGAGGAGGGGTCTGTAAGAAGACCAAAAATGGGAAGAGCTGACCGCGGATAGTATCTGCATCGTTTTGTGTGTATAAGTCTGCCACGCCTGTTCCTGTTCTGTTCAGTGCAGCATCAACATTACCTTTCAGGTTTTCTCCTCCACAACCCATTCACCCTCTTTTTAAATCATGTTGGTTTGTCTGAGATGGTCAATTATGTTGAATGAAAAAGTAAAACTGATGCGTAAGGGTACTTTCAAAAAACTAGAAAACGACTACGTAGAATCCGAGACCTTTGTAGTTAAGATGGCCACTCAGATATTAGCCCAGTTTGTTATGTGTTATATTTTGGTGGTTTTGGCAAACTTTCCCTTCTTCTAAGCCAAGAAATTTCATGAATTATTGGAATTTTACAGTTTCTTTGTTTTTTTCCTTTTCTTTCACAAGAGAACTAGATAATGGTGGGATATCAGGACCTGAGCCATCTCATGGGAACTTAGATCTGCATTCAGTGTGCAAGAGAACTTTGAGTAGCATGTACAATCTAAGAAGAAAGGTGACAGAACTCTGTCGAAGCGATGGGTTTTTGTTTATTTGTATTCCAAGTCATCCGTGTCGACCAAGTGGGGTATGCCATTCTCGAGTGAAAAATGCTTGTGGCAGTACTTTTAAGGTCTATGAAGTATTTGTATTCCAATAATTTTTTGTTTCTTCTAAATCTGAATAAATAGATAAGTTCCAGAGGAGATGTAATTCAGAAGAATAGGCTTTGGTTCTGTTATTTAAAGTGAAATGTGAATCTTTTGTATTTCCATGGGAAATTTTCAATATGCAAATGAAATATTCTGAAAACTTCGGTCACATATCTTGCTTGCTATTTAAATGAAATATGGAACATATTTGATCTTCCCCTTTGTCTATACAAATAATTTTCGCTTTTAAGTTCTGACGACCAATGAAGTTTAAACGAGTCAAACGTATCGAGTGAGCTAAAGAGTTCAAAATACAATGGTTGACATGAAGAAAAGACAATGTATGGCCATAATTTGTATCTTCTTCTATTTCTAGCTTGATGGCTTAGGATTTTGCTTGAGGCATGATTGGAATTTTCATGGTACTGTGGAGGATTTTCTTTTTGAAATGCTTGTCACCTCCCTTTTAAAATGAAAGTGAAAGTTGTTTGGATGAATACTGTTTTGGCTCTTTTTTATTGGAAAGATCTGTTTAGAAAGTTCATTGAAAGAATATTTCAAATGGTAGAGAAACCATGTTGAGGAATATCAGGGATAGTGATTTCATTTGCTTTAAAGCTTCCACTTTCTTTTCATTTACAAATTATTCTCTTTTGGTACTACTTTACAAATTTTGGGACCTTACAATATGCTTAACCTGTGGAAGCATCAACCAGAGCAAATATATCAGAGGAATCAATATCCTCACCCTCCTGGCTCCCGGCTCAATAGCTGAACAACCTTCGAGCTATTGGACTCGACTAGCATCAGGGGAGGGAAGTGCCAGCAATTGTTGCCTCCGGAATCTCGAAGCACCCATTTGAGAACTGCCCCCCAGCCAGAGACCAAGGTGCATTCTGGACAAGGACCGTGTCCCTGCTGGAGCGGGCTCCCAGCACGGCTCTGGAGCGGATATCAGAGGAATCACCACCTCAGAGCAACTGCCAAGCACGCCCGGCTATGTCCCAATTATCAAAAACTCATCAAAGTAAGCCTGGATAGGTTCTATTCCACAGGATAAGTACTAAACAGACTGATCACGGATGGATCCAAGCAAAATAGTTCATAGGTAATCAATGACTCCTAGAACACAAAACAGAGCAGATATCAGCATGGGAAAAAATAACCCCAAACCTTCTCTAAATAAACTTTCAATTTTAGTGGTGAAATCTGCATTCAAATTTCTACCATGTTATTTTCTCTCCCATCAAATAAAAATAGATGTACAAAAGTAAGAAGAATAGTTATTTAAAGAATGCATAAAACAAATAAATCACCGAATGGATCCATAAACATTCGAGATAATGGGAAAAGAGCAAACACAAACGAAGTTGGTGGATAATGCATTAATGAATTTGTTTTTCATGTGTAATCAAAATCACATCATAGTGATAAAAATGCTAAGCAAATGGAAATAAAAGGAAGGGAAGAAAAAAAAAACACTAAAATGTTACGTTGAAATACCATTTTTGTCTATTTAAAAAAAAGAAAATATCATTAATCTAATTATACCAACATTTAAATCAATACAATCCTACTAAAAAAAATACATACCAAGGGGAAAAGAGTCTTTCAACAATAATACTCATCGTAAAACCTAGACTTGATTAATAAATTGACAATTATGTTATTAACTCTAGCATAATGAAAACAAATAATAATAATTAAAAAAAAAAGTTTGTCTCAAACAAAGGTAAAAAGTTAATAACAACTCAAATGTTATTGAGCCCTCAATTTCAAAAAAAAAAAAAGTTATCGGACTCTCTAATATCTTGAAAAACACTGGTAATGACATCAATAACTTCTAAAGCATCAAATTTTAGAGAGAAAAGAAAACTACCTCCTCTTTTCACTAGTTGCAAAAGATCTTATTTAATTATGATTCCTTCCATCACCTTGTTAGACGAAGCTTTATAACCTGATCGAGCACCCAAAAGCCTCAGAATCCCCATTGAATCACGAAGAATCTAACCCATCTCTCATACCATAATTTATACATGGAGATAGTATTTTTTTTTTCATAGAAAAGTTAACAAAAACTTATCATAATTGACAAATTTTAAGTTTTTGTTAAAAGTACGTAAACTAAATTTATATATTTTAAAAGTATAATATCAAAATAAAACAAATTTCAAATATTTTAAATCAAAATAGTATTTTAACTCAAAAAATTTAATACTTGCAACAAAATCAAGTGGACAAAGCAGATAAAAAGTGAGTGTCATGATTATGAATTCAATATTGCTTGGTTTACATATAACACAAGCAATTTGGCAATTTGGCATTAGGCAAAGCCCTAATTATTTGGTGGGGATGTCCTATCCAATGGGAACAACAAGATTTCTACCTCTTTTCCAAAGGTCTTTATTTAAACAACACAACAAGATTGGAAGTTGCCAAGAAAGACTTTGGGAGAGCCTACCCCATCTTGACTTTTAAATATATATATATATAGATTATGTGTAGACTCAATTGTCTATTACAATGATAATTTCTTTGTATTGTTTGAACATTAACTATGTAAATTTGAACTTTTTAGACAACTTGTAAATGAAATTGTCCCTTTGTTATTGTTTTGAGCTTGACTTATGACATCTTTGGATAACTTTCGTGTACTAAAATAGAGACCGTGATTGAGAGAGAAAAGTTTTTTCTTTTTTTAGTTGAAAATAGAATGTAAAGCATTTTTTCTCGTGTTTTAAGTGAGGTTCATTGTTGCAATGTGAAAAGTCCTATTTGTCAAGTATGTATTTTATTGAATAGTTTAAATAAAAGTTATTTGATAGAAATCTATAACACTCTTTCACACTTTTTTTTTTTGGTATAGTAGTGAATTAATTTATTTCAAATAAGTGTTAAGGTTTTTGGAGAGATAAGTTCTCATGTTCTGTGACATGATTCCAAAAGTTTATAAGGGAGACATTAATCTCACTCTATGATTATGGTTATCCTACTATGTTTCATTTTTGTTTGATCACTTTTGATAAAAGATAATGGCTTTTTCAATGCGAGTATATTGATAGACTTCTGTGCTTAGTTGCGAAAAAGAGTAATACTCTATATGAATTCATGTATCCCATAATAGTTAGTTGGTTATGAGTTAGTGTCCTAAATATTGTTGAATTAAAATAAAAAAAAAAAAAAACCTATACTTAGTAAGATGGATTAAAATTATTTATATATAAATTTTTAATTGATTATTATTTTATTGAAAAATCAAAGAATATCAAAACTCAAACTATTATGGAGTGATCTATATTGGTGTTTGTAGATAGTAATCAATTCTTTAAAGATTTCATTTTTTTATTTACGATTTGCCCATAAGGAAAGTCTCTCACATTCAAATGTGGTTATGATTAATTTATGTACCCTTCTAAAACTTGTGTCAACATATTTATGTTGGTATTTCATGAAACTTAAAGCAAAAAATTTATGAAGTCCAAAATCCCAACGTGTAATCAGCAACACAATGGCGTGATATATTAATTCAAAGTTGACGAAAAGAAAAAATTATCCAAAAAAAAAGTTGACGAAAAAAATAGGGAAATTCAAAATGTGGCCAGTGGGGTAATAAATTTGGTGGGCATATCAGTCAAAATCTGTCTACTCGTGATTTTCATTTCAATTTGCTTCCTTCCACAAATTTTGCGTATAATATATTTATGTTAAACTATTCTCTTGGTTCTAATTTAAGCTTTAATTTCAAATTAGCTTAATTTGTTTAAAATCCTTGGCCTGATGGTTTCCATGTTTATTAATAATTCAATTCAACGTTATGATCACATATTTAATTTTAAAAATTGATATTTGGTTTTGATTTATCTAAAACAGTAATACTTATATTGTAAGATTTATGGTTTCCTTCTCCTGCTTGTATTCAAAAAAAAAAAAAAGAGAACTCAAACTCATACGAGGATCATGAACTTATATTTATGTCCGTTAAATTATTACTTTTGTTGAAATTTTTATGCACATGTTGATCTTCATAATCTTTTTGTGGTCAATAACTTTAATACAATTATTTAACATAGTCAAATATATGATTACCCTAGCTCAGTGTCACCTATTCAATTGCTACATAAGTAGTATTGGTGTTTTGGGCGTTGTACATTCCATTTTATTTTATCTTAGAGAACTCATTATTTGTGAGGTCGTAAGATTAAATTGAACTATTAAATTTTTAATATCAAATTGAAACCATATTCAAACTTTAAGGATGTCATCAAAACTAAAATTCCATGTTTAAAAAAAAAAAAAAAAATTAAAACTAAAATCCCAAGGTCAAAATAAAAGGTTGATTTAAAAAAAAAAAAAAAGAGAGTTCAAAATGAAGATACAACCCAAACCATGAGATGACCAAATTAGTAATTGTTGATATATTTATTCAAGAAATGATTAATTAATATATATGTGGTTAAATTATAAATTTAGTATATATACATTTTTTTAGAATAGTATCTAAAATTTTAAGCTAGACCAATTGTAAATATTACTATTCCTAAATTTAAAACTTTGAGTAGATTTCAAAACTTTTTATTTTTTGTTTAATAAGTTTTTAAAAATAAAACTATCTAATAAGCCTATGAATTGAATGTTTATTTTTGTGACTAACTTATCTCTATATTACTCTTTTGAAAAAGGATACGATTTCATTCCAGAAGTATGCAAGTTGCATGTAATATTACAAAACATATCTCTATATTACTTGACATTTTCTCTATTTATTAGATACAATGATAAATCTGATGGACTTGCATACTTTTGAACTTTTGTAAATTTAGAAGAAAAATTAATTTATGAACTTTTGAAAACTTAGAAGAAAAAAAAAATTAAAATTAAAAGTTTATGAACAAACAATTGCAATTTTTTTTTTTTTTTTTTTAATTTCTTAGACTATTTTAAAATTTAGATCTTGGAAATTATTTAGTTTTTCGTTCTAAAAAATTAAACATATAATTGTACTTTCCTTCATTAATTATTAAGTTTTTTTTTTTTATAAATGTTATTGTTATTGTTTTTTTTAAAAAAAAAGATTGGTTAATATTTTAATATAACATTTAAAATGAATTAAAAACAAAACAAATGTTTACTAATAACAATAAGGACAAAAATAACCTTCTTTTGACAAATAATTGGAAATCAACCCATGCTTTTTAATAAGTTAAAAAATATAATCTATTTTATTAATTTCTGTGTGGTACCGCCTCCCTCATAAAACTCCAAATTTGTGTGTCTATAAATACACACAGCCATAAAGAACCACTTTATTTTGTTACCGTCCTTGGGAACATTATTATTTCACCCTTCTCTGAGAGAGAAAAACTCATACGAACCACCGTATCACCAAAAGCTGAAATTGGCAGACCAAAATATTACCATATATGGATTCTTGAGTTGTCTTTTGTTTTTTTCTTTGCGATTCAAACAGGTTATTGTATATGATTATGAACTGCTAATCCTTTCAATCAATCGATCTCCTTTGCTGTTAATTCTGTGGAAACGGGAACAAAATCTGCTGCTATTTCGTTTGCCGTTTTCGTTTCTGTTTAGCGAAGATCGAGCTTCCTAGTACAGTAATGGCGATTCAATTGCAGTTGCAGCAGCGGCAGCGGAATTTTGGCAATTTTCCTTCCGGTTCTGCTGCGGATGTTCATCGATTTCTTCATTCTGATCGTTTTCAACCTGGAGACGATCAGTCGGACGTTCATCGATTTCTTCATTCTGATCGTTTTCAACCGGTAGACGTTCAGTCGGACATTCTTCTCTCGCAACACTCGACTAAATCTGTGCCTCTCAACGACGTTTCCATGGCGGAAATGTCTACGGGCGAGATCGATCTGTTCATCCGTTTTCAGGTATTACTTCGATTGGTTTCGTCGAAGGCGATTGTAGCGTTTTTGTTTCGATTCTTAAACTATTTTCATTTTGTTTCTGTTACAGAGTGAGAGATTTAGGTTACTTTTGCAATACGAAAGAAATCAACAAATCGGAGTATTACTGAGCCAGATCGAAACCAGAACGCGTTTCCTGTTTCAGCAGAAGGACGAAGAAATCGCACTCGCGCAGAGGAGGAGAATCGATCTCGAACAGTTATTGATGAGATTGGAAATGGAGAATCAAAAACGGCAGAGATCCGTACAAGAGAATCAAGCGGAAATCGCGTCGCTCGGCCACGCGCTCCATCAAATCAGAGAGAGGATTTCAAACAGCTGTGAGAACGACGCGGAGTCCAACAACAGAGGCGGAGAAGAAGATCAGGACGCCATTGATTGCGGAAACAAGAGGAAGAAGAAGAGAATGATTTGCGGAATCTGCAACTCTCGGATTTCGTGCATGCTGTTGTTGCCTTGCAGGCACCTCTGTTCATGTAAGCCATGCGAGAATGCTCTCGATTCTTGCCCCGTCTGCAACACCACGAAGAAAGCCAGCATTGAGGCTGCGATTTTCTAGCCAAATTTTC